>CM047521.1:21350238-21450238 GCA_026122265.1 Ammodytes dubius | reverse complement strand
ATTTAGCTGTGGTGTTTGTTGTGTGTGTGTGTGTGTGTGTGTGTGTGTGTGTGTGTGTGTGTGTGTGTGTGTGTGTGTGTGTGTGTGTTGTGTGTGTGTGTGTGTGTGTGTGTGTGTGTGTGTGTGTGTGGGCCATCTAACAGGGTGTGATGGTGATAAAAAGCTGGGCTAATAATAACCAAGAAGGGTCATGATGTCACTGCTGGGGTGTTTTATTATTGACATTCACACACACACACACACACACACACACACACACACACACACATGCTCACCTCCCACTGGGATGTAATGTCTTTTGCTTTTATCCTGTCAGAGAGCTAAGAATAGGTGGTCACATGGCCAATGTAAATATCATTGATTGGATCTTTAAAGACAGATGGCTTTTGGATGCACCAGTGTTCAAACACCTGGCAATGCAGCACGGGGACCAGTGCATGCATGAGTGAACCCTAAGATTGAACCTGTTGCTCTCAAAATCTTTATTTGACAGCTATTTACATCCAGACATATTATTTTTCTCACATCCACAACACAATTTGTGTTTTTTTGTGTGGTGAGTTGCACTGTGGTATATGAGATTAACTCATTAGCATTTCTTCATATTTTCCCTCTTTATGACCAATCATAATTTCCTCCACTGTAGGTGCTTTCCCAGCAGGGAGGTAGAGAATTGTGCGATCAGCCCCGCTCACACACTACACTGAAACACAAGGCCCTGAGAGGAATGAGCATGATGAGTCCATAGGGAACACAGTGATTAATGCACGTACAGTTTGTGATTCAGGATTCCCGTCGTGCAGGCTGGCTGAACTCTGAATGAGGCGTGTAATGAACATAGGTTATCCTGTTCAATAGGCAGGGAGGGGCAAGTGTGTGTGTGTGTGTGTGTGCGTGGGGTGTGTGGTGTGTGGTGTGTGTGTGTGTGTGTGTGTGTGTGTGTGTTGCGTGCGTGCGGGTGGTCGTGCGTGTTGCGTGCGTCCGTGTGTGAGACAGATAGAGAGAGTGAGAGAGCCACAGATGAACAATAATGACAACAGTTTAATTAGGTATTGGCTTGACCTTTTTACAGACATACTTGTGAACATCTTAAGGAAATGACGATGTAGATGTCTTATATCTTCTCTGTGTCTCGTGTGCCTTGTAGGACCTGCGGCATTTTCAGTCAAAGAAGACCACCCGGGGCATCCTGCAGGAAGGATGGATAGACAACCATGAGCCCATCATGTGCTCCTACAAACTGGTCACAGTCAAGTTTGAAGTGTGGGGCCTGCAAACACGCGTGGAGCAGTTTGTACACAAGGTTGGTGTATATAAAGTATACAAAGCTTAAAATTTTCGCGTTGGATGGTTCTCAAGAGACAGTTATTTCCTGCTCTGGAAACACGCCAGCCAAATAAGCTGTTCCCTTATCTCCTTTCAATATGTCTGTCAGGTTAACATCCTACAGGAGACTTGCACCTTGACTGCACACTTCATATTTTCCATTTCTAAAAATCCATTTCGCCTAGCCCTCCCTGAGGCACCTGTCCCCTGGGGTGAACCATCCCTGTCTTCTCCTTGCCTGAGGCGCCGCACACACACACACACACACACAACCCCACACACACAACACACACACACACACACACACACACACACACACACACACAACAACTTCAAAGTTAACTCATTCCGATACACATTTTTAACCTTGAACTTCCTCCCTGCTTTATTCCCTCTTGACCGTTTCTTACCTTCGCTTTCTTTTCCTCTTTTGTTTCTCTGGTTCTGCTCAGGTGATTCGAGATGTCCTGCTTTTAGGACACAGGCAGGCCTTTGCCTGGTGGGACGAGTGGATGGTGAGTTTATAAGGGCTGCATCATGAAATGTAAGCTGTAATAGGCGCAGTTTGATAATGCAACAAAGCCCTAATCATTATTTGTTAATGGCCATAAAATAAAAATGGATTAACAGGCAATTGGGTGGAGCGTTCATATACTTAAAACCAGTGTACAGACAAGTGGAATAAAGTTTCCTTGCAGTTGAAGGTGCTCCGAGAAACTTCATTTCTGTTCATTCTTGCACCCTCTTTGGACAAAAGCGGATAGTGTTTTTTCTACGCCAGCTGTCATTCCTGGGTGAGCGTAACCATGACAAAGGCATTCCTTGCACTGACGGTCTTGCTTGCTGTTAAATGTAATTTATGATCATTAGAGGAAAAATTAGACCGTTTTAGAAATGTTTACAAGTTCCTTGTAGCATCTTTAAGAAGGCCTAAGAATAGGGATGTCCATTCTATTTCATGAGCAATTGAATATTTATTACATATCATTAGACAGGGGTCATTGTTTCACTGCCTTCTGTACGATCAAGCAAAGAGTTACCTTTGTCACACTCACTCATATCACGCAAACAGTCTCATTGCTGGTTCTAAAGCGCTCGTTCAATATCTCCATCCATCCCCACAGACATGACCATGGAGGGGTCCGAGAGTTTGAGCGCGCCACACAGGAAGCCACCAACCTGAAGATAGGCAGCTTCCCCCCGGCCATCAACATCTCCGACACCCTGCTGCCCAGCGCCCGCAGCGGGCCCAGCAGCGCGCCCGCCACCCCCCTCACCAAAGATGCTCCAGAGTTCCTCTCCGTGCCCAAGGAGCGACCCAGGAAGAAGTCTGCCCCGGAGACTTTAACCCTGCCTGATCCATCGGGCCGAAGGGACTCCATCTTCAAACTACCCAACTTCTTCTCCTGGAACTCCAGCCCGCAGCCGGAGTGAGAGCGTGGGGGGGAAGGGGTTAACCGATGTGGATCAGCAGCAGAGGATGATGCCTGCCCAGCACATCCATCCACCCTCCACACACCACACACACACACACACACACAATGCCCCCCTCAGCCAGCTGAAGTGAAGGAGATGTTTCACTGTCCCGGTGATCCAAGCCCCACCCTTCAGCAGCAGCAGTAGACCCTGTCGGTGTCACACAGCTAATAAAGCTCTCAAACCTACCTTTACAGGTGCAGCCAGGGCAGCTTGATCTCTACAGCTAAAAAAACAGACAAGCAAAATCCCTGTGAGGTGTGAAGGTATAGCACGTCCCCATTGAGAGTCTAACAAAAAGCAGAAAACAGACAGGCAGCACCAGGCGTAAGACAGTATGGAGTCTGATGTGTCCGATTGATTGAGGGTAGCGTAGTTTCCTGAACATGTTTTTATCCCACAGAGCATCAGCTAACTTTCATGCAAGCTCAGGGTGTAGTGACGACATATGTTGAGATTCAGTCACTGCGCATTAACTTTACATGTACAGATTTATTTTTCATTTCTGCTTTCCCCTTTTGCATCGGCGCCTCTGGCTTGGTTAACTGGAGCTTGTCGTGTCTTTTTACGTGGTTGGGACCTTTTGATGGATTCTTGTAGGCCACTGTATCAGTTGAGTATTAAGGTTTTCACAGTCGGGTGGTGTATTCTTGTATATAGGCCTACTGTACGAACATTACTTAAAGCTAGTGTGTAACTTTTGTCACCCCCATGAGGAATTCTGAGTAATTACAAAAACACTGTCGGTGCATCTACATGAGGTAAGCCTTCGGTGATAGTGCATTGGTTTTATTCCCTTTGCTGTACGTCCTGGTTATTTCTTAGCAGTCGAATCAACAACTGAAACATTTCTTGGGCGCTTCTTGGGATTTTTCTGAGCTCCTGCGCCAGTGTCGGGGGGCAACACTAGTTTGCTTAGAAATACAGAGATTTTGTCAAGATGATGGATTAATTAACTTTTTGTCAACTCGTTTGGCAATGGCTTGAATGTAACCATTTATGAAAAAGTTACTCACTGTAGCTTTAACCAGTAAAATGTCACCACTTCAAAATGAAAATCATATCCAGTGATAATGCTGCTATAGAAATTGCTCTTCTGTATTTTAATGTACAGATCTCTCTTATCTTATTAAAGTGTTTATAAAGTGATATATGTCAGCCTTTGAATGACTTCTGTATCTGCATGTGTTTTGACTCCAGAGGCTGCTTTTTAAGTATTTGTAAAAAATGAAATGTTTTGTTTGTTATCTCGGCCTCATACTTGATGTTGTGTTTTTACAGCCTCTTCCTGACGATTGCATGTTGTTTTACTGCTTTATTCATTTCAACTGTATTTATTTTTTAGTCATATACTGTTGATGGCTTTTGTATTGTACATTAAATGAACCCCTGTTGTATCCAGACTTGTTTGAGAACTCTTTGTTAATACAATGTAATTTTTTTTAACTCATAACCTAAGGTAATTCAGAAGCCGTGTATTTAATAAAATGAAAGATATGAGAATGACTCATAGGAAATCAAGACTAGTTTGAAGGAACTAAAACGGAGACTTTTGACCAGATGTAACTGCAGATCAGATGCTAACCTTAATGAATGCAAGGATCAAAAAATGTACACGGTGTAATGTTAACATTTAAGTCTTGTTGATTTTCAATTCATATCATTTAGTTTGCCCTCATTAAGAAAAAAAATTATCATTAAAAACACCACCACTACATTGACTAACCACATTGTGAGTCTGTATTTCGATTAGCTATAAAAGACTTTAAAGCAATTATTAAAGATTTGCTTTTGCACAAAAGGAAATAACATTGCAGCTGAAATGTACAGCTCAAAATGAGTAGCTTTTTCTTCATTTCGATTGAAGTCCTTCTGTGCTTCTACCAAATTGAATGCAGCTACAATATAAATGGCCATTTTACTGAAGTCCACACATCCAGTGCACACCACAATTCATCCTTGAAATACTACTGATATAGTCACTAATATACTGTATGACAAACAAATAAAACACAAAAGTATTCCCCACAGTGCAGTATTAACCCACTGGCTGCTGATAAAAATTGATTCACAAACATTCACCTTAGCTCCTTTCAAAACGTTTTATTAATAAAAAATAAATGACCTGACATGTTGGCACCACTTTGTCCTGGTCCTTGAAACTCCTTCAAACTAAACAGTGCATTTAGCCTGTAGTCAACAGGATGCTGTTTCCAACCTCAGTATTATAAATACAATCGCTTAAGTGCTCATGTGTTTGTCTATACACACACATCCGACCACACGAACAATGCAAATTCAGATGAGTGCTCCGCCTGCACTTAAACATAATGAAACGCGAGTCAACAATGGCAGGGATACACGACTCTTTTAAAAAAAGTCAGCACTTAAAATATGCAAAGTTCAATTTGAACACAATAGTATATATACCATTTATCTTTTAAGCTTAGGCATCCATAACCTCTTACAAACCCAGACAATAAAAACACTAAAATATATTTTTTTATATAAATAAACTCTTGTACAACACAATGTGTAACAACAGCACAAAAACAAATACAATGAGGTCATGTTTGCCTTTCCTTATAAGTAAACACAACAGAAACCACCACCGTAATACAACGTAGTAAATACATTTGTGAAGTGCAAGCAAAGAAGAGTCTTTTTCAGTTGTGCGTGATTTTGCGGTGAATAATCCTTCTCCCAGCTTCGCTATCTTTCCTGATTGTCCAGGCCGTTTGTTCTCCGTTTCTCGCTGAAGTTACTCATGGCACCGAGGAAAAATTCATACCAAAAAAAAGTGAAGCCTGTTGAGAGTGCAGCCTTCAGCAGACTGGGCGACAGGCCTTTGAAGAAGCCACGGAGCCCCTCCTCTTTGGCTATCTGAACCATGCAGTCCACCATGCCTCTGTAGCTCCGCACCTGCACGTGACAAACAAAAGACCACACTTCAAGATGGCGACTCTGGAGAACGCTTGTTATTAAACCCACCTTTAGTCAAAATCAGTGAATATCTCCTAACAATCAGCTAGCTCTCCATACTGTGTGCGCTGGGCGGGAAAAAAACAGCCTAGGCTTTGTAAACGGCATGTTGCTAGCTACAGTGGGCCCCTTTTTTAAATACCCTTTGTTTACAGAGGCATATGCTGTGTATGTATTAAACCAGATTTTGTTTCCTTCAGTGCCGTAAAAAGTACGGTGAGGTACAGGATCTTGATCAGATATTCACTGCTGACTCCACCTTTTATCTTACTGTCGCTTTAGACCTGAATCATGAGCTCAGAGAGACAATGTGAAACAAGCGTACCTGTCCAAAGGGAACTCTGGCGGCCTCGAAGCCCCCCACCTGCAGTCTCTTCTTGAAGAGGTCAAAGGGGTACGTCATTGTCTTGCTGACTATCCCAGCCGCGCTGCCACAGACCAGGCTTCTCAGGATGCCTGGAGAGAGGGGAAGGTGCATATAGAGATCACAAGCCACGTGAGATGTGAATACTTTAATAAAACACCAGGGCTGAGGACAAAGCGCTCTCCCTCTCTCCACTGACCTCCTGTCTTCCCTGCGTTGGGCGGTGGAGCCAGGAGCTTTTTAAAGACGTTGTAGGAGAAGAACTGCAGCCCGGCGTAGGGGAACACAGCCAGCACGGTGGGACACAGGCCACGGTAAAACGCCAGAGGCCCCTCGGAGCGGCACATTGTAGACACGGCATGTCGCAGGTTCCTGTACACCTGAAAAGACACGAAGCAAAGGGTTCACAAAATCCACCAGTCTTCTCGGTTCTAATCACAATATTTCCTGGTGATATAATTCAATTAAAGTCAGCTTCAGTTTATTATAAGGGGACTTTTGGATAAAAGCCGTGATGTATGTTTTTACGACACAAGCACTCAAGCGCATGCCGGTGTTACACCGAAATCTGGTTTGCCTGGCTGAAATCGTTTTGTCCAAGTTCCCGGGAAACATCGGACCTGAGCAAAGGCATTAATAACCACAATATAAAAGTAGCCCTGTTCTCGCTCATGGTCTCACTTGCTGTTACAGGTCATTTATGATCTTCAGATAAAGAATGAGACCGTTTCATAAACATTTAAAAGTTCCTCGTAGGAAGTTTGAATAACAAGACATCACAATGAGTTGGATTTGCGTTTTCATCCAGAGTCTGACCTTGGGTTCTCCCTGAGCTGCAAAGCGTGTGCGCAGTGTGTCCAGAGGCTGACACACCACTGTAGCAGAGCAGGCAGACAGGCCGCCACACACAAAGTGAACCCCGGACGTCCGGCTGTCGAACGGCGTCGTCTTGTGGGCCGCCTCCGTCAGAAACTGAAAACTGGCAAACTGGGAAAGCAAACAAGAGGTACACACAGTGGAAAATGAATACATCATGTTAATCTCTGTGAACGTCTTGTGGAGATAATGTGTGATAGTTTACACTTCGGGCCCCTACCCATAGACGGATCATGAGATAATGGGCCCCTGGGCACAAACTCTTAAAGGGCCCCCCACTCGTCCCTATCCAGTCAGGTACACTGACTTTCCACACAGATACATACAATTAATTGCAAAAACATGTTAAGGAAGTCATTGTTTCCCACAGGATTTTGAGATACTGTTGGGGGGACCCTGTACCTTGTTGGGGGCTCCAGGGGTATGCCCCCCCGGATTTTTTTTATACCTTTTTAAAGTAAAATGCATCAATCTGATGCACTTTGAGAGGACATTTTAGAGGCTATATCAAATCCTGAGATGCAGAAGGAACATTATTTTTCAGATTCTTAAACAGGCAGCACTCTTTACTCTGCAACTGTAAAAACAGTACAGTGGTCTGCAGACCCATGTTCTATGATGGAGAGACTCATTTCAACAGATACAGTGTGGATAGCTACTTTTTATGAACAATTTAGAATTCACACATAGAAAGATAAAGCTTATTTCTGTATGTGTGAGGGGGCCTTCAAGGCCCCTCATGGAGCCCCTTAGACAGAGCTACTAATGCTGTTGTTTGCTTTTGTATTTCTCCCCTACTAGTTGAGGGGCCCATGATGATTTCTATCTTGTTAAGTTTTAATGAGTAGGGAGGTGCCCTTAGCTCAGTTGGTAGGGCGTCCCCCCCGGGCCAGGCCCAGCAGCAGACCCAGGTTCGATTCCCGCCCGCGGTCGTTCTCTGCATGTCACTCCCCTCTCTGCCCCATTTCACCTCTGTCTCTCTGCACTATCAATAAAAGCATAAACATGCCAAAAAAGAATATATATCTTACATTTTAATGAGTATTCTTATATTTAGGCTATTCCTTTTTGGACCCTGGCTAAGGCCCCCCCTGAGCCCTTGGGCCCCTGGGCCTGTGCCCGGTGTGCGTGTGCAGTAATCCACCCCTGGCCCTACCTGAACGGCCCCGAAGCAGATGGAGAGGAGCTGTGCAGGGACGTGGCCCTTCCAGAAAGCAGCGAGTCCCTCCTCTGAATGAATGCAGCGAAATGCCTGAAGTATTCCCCTGTACTTCCCCTCTTGGCTCTCAATCTGCAGCTGTGGGGGGAAAGCAGAACTGATCACCACAACAGATTAATTTATTTATTTTCTTTCATTTATGTTTTTAATATTTCATTAGCATTTTCCTATGATTCATTTATATCTTCAAATCATCATTTAAACCTTGTGATGTTGATTACCTGAAATCGGATTTTCAGCACGTCAAAGGGGCTGATGAGGGCTCTGGTGACCATTCCAGCAGCCGACCCAGCCAGGGCCGCTTGCTCTGTGGAGGGGTAGCACCTTCCGCCCCGTGGTCATAGCCCACCATCACGCTCCTGTTAAACACTGCAAACAGACAATACAAAATCATTTGTATCAACACACCCTAATGTCATCTCAATAAGAGGCTTTGAGTCAAGTTTAAATAATAATGGTTTTAAAATATCATATCATTATATTCATTTTTGATGTCAAATGTGGAGCTAAGTAGGACTGTATTGCAAATTATAATGGCACATCTTCATCAGTGGACGGTTGAGACACTGTTGTAGTAGACGGTGAAATGTTGTTGCGAGTATGAATATCTAGATAAAATCAAGCAGTCGAGACTACAATATAATCTCAAATCTCAAATTAATATAATCTGAGGATAAAATAAATAACTGTCACAGGGTGTAGAGGACATGTAGGCTATTGGGACCTTGGGACAAGCTATGCTAAGCTAACAACAACAGAGCAGCTGTTTACTCTGTACATAGACACAGACAGACTCTTACCTTAAAGTTTAAATCCTTCATGAATAAAAGCACAGCTACAGTGCTGAACCCCAACATGTACAATCCAACATGAACAGGGCGAGGAAAGGTTTCTACCGGTACCGCACGCCTACAAAAAAAGCTTATGATTTCCGGGTCAGAGAGAGAGCGTGCAAAGAAGAAATATCTTGTCAAGATGAATCACTGCTTCGTTTAAACATGACTGAAAAAATAAATAAAACGTCAAAATAAAATATAAAAAAGTCTCGTAACGTCCGCTTAAGCAACCCACCTCTACTTGTATTAACATTCCCCTCTGCCTCATGATTTTAAGACCTTATTTGTATTAAGGAAACAAGCGATGAGAGAAAAACACAGCAGCTTATGCACATTTCTTCTTGCTTTTATTGTGTCTACACCACACACGTGTTTATCTTTCTTTTTTCCTTTTGGGAAATGTTCAAACCCTAAAAACTCTAAGATGCTAATTTAAAAATATATATAATAAATGTTTAACCATAATTATTAAGTACTGAAATGCTGTTGTCTCTAGCTTGATTCAGTCGTAATTGTAGTGTATCCCTTTGGCCACAAGAGGGCAGCCTAATACTTACTCCATTAGCACCAAAGCAGAAACAACAGACATATTACAGTATAAATTGACACAGAAACGAAAGAATAGGCTAAATAATAAATAGTATTTTAATGTGTATTTATGAAAGCTGTAATAACTCATGTGTAGCCTATGTATATGTGTGAAAAATAGACTATAGCCTAAAAGAAGTGTGAATCTAGCAGCAGCTAATTTCCCTTCTTATCAACGTTTATCATTTAAAGTTTACATTAACTGTTGTGTTGCAATTATAGAAAATTAATTATATTGAAGTGACAAAGATGGTTGCTTCTTCATCAAAACTAAATCAAGAGTAAAGAAACGCAGCACCCATTTGGCTGTATGTGCCCTCTGGAGGCAGCATCACTGCCATCTAGCGGTCGCAGCGAGTAATTTCATCATCATTATATTTAGTTAGACACAAGTCAATAGCATAGTGATATAAAAAATAAAATAAAAATAAAAATAAAAACTGATTTAAAAAATAAAAATAAAATAGAATAGTGACATGTCCAGTTTAAATGTAAAAATAACGTTTTTACGTTTGAAAGTGATGCAAGTATACAATGTGACCACCAGAGGGCAATGCACATGCATGCATTACACATAGTGAAAGGTACAAAATCTTCTTGTTCGCTTTTAACGTAAACACATAATAGCCTATGCTCTGCGGTTCATCCCTCATTGATGTAAGCCTATCAACGGGTAAAAAAGACGAAAAAAGTCAATATGGGGCAGTAGTATCGACCTCTTAAGAAATTGTTTTCAAAAGAGACATGGTTTAATGAGGAGAATAAAGTTCACAATTATAATTTTTTTATTTTTTATTATTTTTTTTAGAATTAAGTTCACAAAACACAATAAAGTAGAAGAGGAGTGACAGTAACAGACCATTTATAATATCCATGTAACAGACTTACATTTTTGCGTAACAGACGTAAATGCATGCGTAAATGTCCCTGGTTTCGTACGTGGCTACGTTCTCCTCGGCGCCGTGAGGGGGAGGCAGGGATCTATCTTGCCGTGATAACTTCGTCTTTGAAAGGCTGTGCCTGGTAACGCCTGCAGTGCTTACACGAGTGCTATGACCAGCTTAAATGTGAAGAATTGGCGTAAATCTTAGGTAAAACTTTGCGCGTATAATCAAAATGTAAGTAACCCACTTAAACTGGCTTTGTAGCAACTTCATATGCAGTTGACGTAAAGCAGTTTCTTTCTTTTGGCGGGGCGCTCGCAGCGTGAAGGTAGGTTAGTTAGGTGATAAACTTGACGCTAATACCACTCAACATTAACGCTAACGTTGTTCTTTGCAGATATCTAATTTGATATGAGTAAGCTGCATCTATTAGCGACACGACAAAAGTGTGTAGAAGCTACATTCACTTAATTTAACCCAACGATAAACCAATATCGAGGTACCTCAATCGACGTTAGCTAACGTGAGATTTAACGACACTTGTTACTTGTGTGGATTTAATATATTAATACCTCACTGTTTAAACTTTAAAGGGACACGTAGTTCTCGTGTTGTGTGTTACATCTGATGATTTGGGGTGTCGGTTGTGACCCCTTTGGTTGACCTGACTTTGCCCATGTAATCCCTCCTATCCCTCAGTGAATGAGCAGACAGTTTGATGACAGCACAGGATTTTTGCAGGTTATTGTTGTCGCACGAATTGCTCTGTGGCCTCTGTCTGCAAAGTATTTTGTGCTCAGGCTTGATGCACAACACTCTAAAACGCAGTAAAACGAACCAGCATTGTCTGACCTCCACAGCGGGACAGCAGCACAGCTCTCGGGTGTCATTTGGGTGCTAAACATCTAGAATGGAAAACTCCATTGAAGACTACAGGATCCAGTCATTTGACCTGGACACCCAGTATTTGCTGAAAACAGCCTTGAAAGGTTTGCTGTCACCTCTATTTACTATTGTGTGCATTCACCTCAGCATAATGTTGACAAACGCCTCCAATGAAAAACTTGAACTAGCATATTGCTTTTAACTTAAAACAATCAATTAAATTACCATGACGCATTTATGTATTTGTGTTTTTCTCAGACCCAAGTTCAGTGAACCTGGAGAAGGTCTCCTCCATCATTATGGAGCAGTCTCTAAAGGACCAGGTGTTCAGCAAAGAGGCAGGACGCATCTGCTACACCATAGTGCAGGTCAGTACCGTTTGCGCTCGTGCTTTGAAACTCATCTGTTTTGATCGAGAGATCGCTGGCTGTTGGCACCACTAAATCGGAGGGAATTAAGGAACAAGAGCAGGACTTAAACATGCCATTGAGTCTCTTAAACTTAAATCTCAATCCTCTTACCTTTATTAATGCCTAACTGCTAGTTGACACTGGAGCGACAGGAGGCTCTTAAGCCAGCTTACCTGGCCACTTTGTTTCCTGACTTTTTTGGCTCCATCCTTTCTACCACCCTGACTAAGATGGGATGATAACTGGTTTCAAGGTATAACCGCGGTATGAAAAAGTCAAGGTTTCAATACGCCATTGTCTCTCTCATACTGTTCTTAAGGTACTAGAACACACAGGATGGTAACAAACAAAGTATTAATGTTCAGAATTTTCCTGCAACTTACTTTTTACTAGAAGAGAAATGTGTAGAAAGTGAGCATGTCTCTAAAAACCTGGTTGAGCTGCTCACTTTAAAGGACTGATATATTTCAATTTTGTTAAGAATAATTATATTATTTTGTTATCATACAAGTGTTAGATGTCCAGAATATGTATATGTTATTTATATATTATAAAGATTGTGTCCAGTCTGGGATTTTTTTTTTTACCCAGACATTGAAAAATAACACATTTGAGAATACTGTAAACCATGTATTTTTTCTTAAGGTTATCATAGGGTCAGAATATCATACCTCAGCCATGCCCTAACCCCCCCCTCTCCTCTGTCGCTGCTGCAGGCTGAGGCCAAGCAGAACAACGGCAGTGTTTCAGGAGGAACCTGTTGAACCGGCTCCAGGAGGAGTTCAAGGAGCGTGAGGACACCAGGGCTCGCTCACTGCAGGAGTGGGTCTGCTACGTCACCTTCATCTGCAACATCTTCGACTACCTCAAGGTCAGTCACTAGCTTGTATTGGTTTCATCTTTGTTGCTTTTTTTTTTTTTTTCTAAAAATGTTTTACACTACACATGTGCCCCTGTTGCTGCTACTTAAATGCTTCTGTTGTGCGGTAATAAAGCTGTTCACTCGCTGGTGGCAAGATTTCCCATCATGTGCTAGGTAGAAATTCTAAAGTTCCAGTTGCCCTGGGGAAAGTGTTAGCCCCTCTCTTTGTATGTGTTGACATGCAGGTGAACAGCACTCCCATGGTGGCGCTGGTCCACCCGGTGTATGACTGTCTGATGAGGCTCGCACAACCAGACGCTCTGATGAATGAAGAGGAGGTGAGAGAAACAAAAGATCTATTTCAGGAAAAATAAAATGTAGATGCAAAAATTGTCCGAGACAAAAAAAAAATAAAAAACCAAATACATTCTATGAGAACTTTCAACAATTTCAAATGTCTCGGACAATTCTCTTGTCAAGTGACCCATGGAGACTGCCTGCCAATTTTCACGCTTGTATCATCAACTGGAAGTTTCTGATGAAAATGAGCACTTAGCCGCTCCACTATAATGAGTATGTAAGTCCTAACATGTCCCCCCCCCCCCCCTCCCCTGTGTAGGTGGACTGCCTGGTGCTCCAGCTCCATCGTATCGGGGAGCAGCTGGAGAAGGTGAGCAGTCAGAGGATGGATGAGCTCTTCTTCCTGCTTAGAGACGGCTTCCTGCTCCAGGAAGGTCTCAGCTCCATGGCCCGTCTGCTGCTGCTGGAGATACTGGAGTTCAGAGCCGGGGGCTGGCTGTTAAGCAGCACCGCACACAAGTACTACTACAGTGAGATCGCTGACTAGAAGGGTTTTACCTGCAAAGGACACACCAAGGTGCCGGGCAGCTGTTGTTACTGCGGTGCGTTTCACCCCTTCAAGCACCTTGGATTCCTCTCCTTTACTCTCCACCCCCATTCTAAAAACCAGCAGATTCACAGAGGATGGAGATGTCCTCAAAGGAAACCACGGAAGGGTTCTGTGAAGGTAAATTGTAAAAAAAAAAAAAAAAGAAGAGACTTTGGTTTTGCTGGATTGCTCCCTGCGTTTGATATTTCTGAGACGGGGATGTGGAATGTGCAATAGTTCGAGTTGAAGTTAAGTTGACGAGGTTTAGCCTCATTCAGGTGCACTTTGTTTTAGGATTGGCTTGTTTGATTCCAGCTGAAGATACTGTTTTTTTTTTTTTTTTTTATATATATATCTTGCTGGCATTCCTGTTTTAAGAATTAAGAAAACGTTTCAAAAGTCCAACTCATTCCAGTCTGGAGCAAGCTGCTTTGGTCTTTCCTTTTTTATTGTTGAGTGACCAACATTTTAATTTGACTGAAAATCAATTTAGTATTTTAGAGTAGAATTGAGATTTTTTTTTAATAAAAGGTTTGAAAAGCAGTTCAGAGGAATTTATTTTCCTTCTTTTTTTTGCCTCATTTGTCCCATTAGCATTCCTGTGTCTGCGTGAGGCCGTTTAGGAGGAATAAGCATTGTGTCAGATAAATCAGCTAGAAATGTACTGCATTCCTGGATTCACAACATAGTTTCATTTGTTTAAAACAAAATCGTGCCAACAGTCATCCAATAGTCTTATTGTTAATTCATGTCTGTTGATCATATTGTCATTTAAAAAAGTACCTCAAAATTGTACTGAAGTATGGTACCTGAGGAGTAAACTGTGCTTGGAACAGGTGTTTTTGTCCATCATCAGTTGTATTAAGTGAGTAGAAACCAGCACCAACAACATGACGTGGGTATTTTTAACCAAAGCTGTGCTGTGCCTTGGAATCAGACAGACACAAGCATAGGACAAAAACCTCATGGTGCGTCTATTTTGAAATGTAAGTATTTAAAAAAAGCTTGTACCTGTAATACTATGTAAATAAGTTAAGTTTAATATAAAATGCCATTCACAGCAGTCGGACAAATCAACTATTTGATTGAAAAAAACCTTTCGAATTTAGAAGAGTGAACCATTTGTACAGAGCCCAGCCATGGTTAAGGATGTACGACATTTATATTAGCTCTCCAAAAAGCTGTTTTTAGTTGTTTAAAGATTTGTGTACAAGCGTTGAGATTTATTTCGCCACATTCAGACCAAGTTGGATTGATTTCAAACAGGTTTTAATGATTGTATGTTTGTATAAACTCACAAAGGTAAAGTAGACAACCAAGTCTGACTGCTGGAGACTGACTGCAATATGTTTATATATTTTAATACATTGTTACCACATTTTTACATTACACTCAGTTCCATTTTTTTTGATGGTTGGGTTGTACATTTATTGCAAATTTATTTGCTCTAATAAATCTTGAAGTTTCCTTAATTCAGTTTTACGTTTTTATTGTGTTTTTTAAATCCACTTTACAAAAATAAAATGTGACCGTTCACTTTTCACTGTCATCCTACACAACTTCTTTTTACAGCATAGTCCTTTGCACCAGAAGACTTTCCCCCCGACTTCACTATTTACATTATGTGTCTGAATGTCCATCTGAAACTGTCTTGTTTTCCGACACCGTCCGTCAATCTGAAGATACGTCTGAACTCGAGAGTTTATTTCCTTTTTCTACCACCAGCGGTAGTGTGCGTAGGCTCTGTTGGCTTCGCCATCTTGTGCAGCTCGTGCTTCTTCTTGAAGACGTTGCCCTCCTTGACGGAGGCCGCCAGCAGCTCCTGGGAGAGTTTCTCGTACATGTGCGTGCGTCTGTGTTTGTTGTCCCTGCACTCTGCGATCATCCACTTCATGGCCAGGAAGCGACGCCGGTTGTCCGATAGAGGGATGGGCACCTGGGGGGGTTTGGGAGACCGGAATACAATTAGAATCTTGGCTGCGTTCCAATACTCATACTTTGTATTTTAGTATGGTACAAAAAAGATTTAGGATGTCCCAATTTTTGTGGTAAGATTTAGTTTGCTTAAAAATCCGGACAAGTATTTTTAGTGCTGCACACCAAAATGTGACCGTCACAATCGACAAAGCATCCGTATGAAAACAACCGGGATGCTACGGATATCAAAGCAAAGAGGCGAGATCAAGGCCAATGTTATGATGAAATAAGTAAAAGTATGTCCAAATTGTAGCATACTATCTAACTAGATTATTTTTATGGTCAGATGTATGTAGAATAGAAAAAAATGAATGCAGTGGCTTATGTTTAGGCTTTTGTCAGTAGTGCAGAATCCACAGCTGTCAATACAGCAGAAGAGAACTCACCTGGTAGTACTTTCCACCCTTCTGAATGCTGGCCAGCCCCACGTCAGGCTTACAGTTGTCCATGGCTTGGTGAAAGATGGTGTAAGGGTTGCACTCGATCTCCTCCTTCTTCCCGTCAGGAGCCTTGTGGTATTTCTCCACCTGTTTCCTCTTGATGTGCTCCAGTGTCTAGGTAGCAGAAAACAACAACAATGGTGGTAACTTACTCATACACAATAAGGACACATCTTGGAGACTTTTGGGGCAGTGTTGGCTAGCTTCCCTTACCTCTGTCAAGATCTCCCTGGCTAAAACCTTGTCTCCATGCTTCATCATCATGTTGATGAACTTACTGTAAAAGCAAAAGGGACAACAACACAAAATTATCAACGACACACTTTTAAGTTTTTTCCCCAGCTAGCAGGGCAGTTTGTTTTAGTTAACTACCTGAGAACGGGGTCACTGAAGACAGAGCTGGACACTCCGCTGGTGGCTGCCTTGATGGGTCTGAGCGCTTTGATGTCGCGTTGTTCTTTCTCCTCTGCGCTCAGCTCCGTCTCCGGCTTGCCGTAGGCCTCCCTCCTCACCTCGGGCTCCAGGTAGTAAGGGTTGTACCTGCTCCATCGCACCAGGAGCACTCTGCAAACACAAGGACACACCGGAGAGTTTAGTGTGTTATGTGGGCGCAACAATTTAGAATTGGCCATAAAGTGATAAAATGTATTGTCAAATTTGGAAATTTGCTGTTTTTCTATTTTTTTTTAATTACAGTAAATTCAACTTGTTCGGGGTGGGGCTGTTGGTCGGCCTGAACAGGCAATTTGGGATTTATAAAAAAATTCTGACATTTCTACTGACAAAATTATTGATTCATTGTAGAGGAAACTATTACAAATTCCAATACTTACAAACAGTTGGTCTCTGTTACTGCTTTTCTTGTTTTTTTATATCATTATACAGGAAATAACTTTGGGATTTCGACTGTTGTTCAAACAAAACAAGGGAGAGTTGAACTTATAACCTTATTTATAGCCTATATTGGTTGCATAACAAAAACGAAACAATAATCAGCTAACCAACCGATGGTGAAAATGATTGAAGTAAGTTTACTCCGTTCCTATTACTCATGATGGGGATATCATTATTAAGGCGCAAAGCACAGCGGTAATAAACAGGCACCTCAAACCAAATGTTAATTGTTTCAGAATTCATATTTTAGATAATTACCTTGGTGTCCAAGGTTTTAATAAACTCGACAAGGAGGCAGTCATCTTGGAAATGTCAGCGTGAGTCAGGACCCCGGGTAAGTATCTCCTGCAGATGCCTTCTTAAAAAGAACCTACAAATAAGTAGAACAAAAATTCAGCGTTTCATTCGTTAGATTTTTATATAAATAACAACACAAAAGATTTGTACTCATTTTTAACAATGGTTAATTCTGTGTGTGTTGTTTTTTTCCTTTTTTTTCATTCAATAATTTTGTAGTCTCGCGCACACACTGGTGACGTCACGCGATGTTTTTAGTGCTATGGCGTACCAGGAAGGGGAGTCGCTTGAATCCTGGCTCAGTGAGTGCCTTATTCCCTCTTTTATGAATTAAATCATAAATATAATTAGCCAGATACATTGCTCCGGGCGACAAGTCAGTAAATCCAGTCAGCGAAGGAGCTGTCCGCGCGCTGACTGGCTGCTAGCAGAGGCTCCTTGGTGGATATAGTCTGCTGTCAGCTCCATTGACACAGACTGTATGGTCATTGACAGGATGGGTGGGGGAGCTTTAAGCAAACAATGCGTGGCTCTGATTTAACAGTGACAGCTCAGTGTGTTTAGGGATTGTTGAAGCCCTTGCAGAAGGATGTTGTGATTATAAGTGAAGCTTCATAACTGCAGCTGTTGCAGAGGGAAAACCAGATTCATTCTGAATGATGAAAGAGCAGCACTGCTAACACAATGGACACTACAGCAGTAAAACAAAGAGCAGAACGATAACAACGACTGCACTGTTGTGTTTGATCATGGGGCCATCTGGGAGCCATATTCACACAGTAGGGTGTGTATTGTGTGTTCAGATCAAGTTCAGTGTTTTGTGTGTGTGTCTTTTCTACCAGATAAAGCCACACATCCATCAAACAGACAGGAGGACTGGGAGTACATTATAGGCTTCTGTGATCAGATTAACAAGGAACTGGAAGGGTACGTCTGTCTGTCGAATATTTTCAAAAATACTTCATTTGTGTGTGTGTGTGTGTGTGTGTGTGTGTGTGTGTGTGTGTGTGTTGTGTGTGTGTGTGTGTGTGTGTGTGTGGTGTGTGTGGTGTGTTTGTGTGTGTGTGTGTGTGTGTGTGTGTTGTGTGTGTGTTGTGTTGTGTAAATGTGGTCATCTCAAAGCTAAGAAAAAAACGCTAATCTGTAATTTTCCTCTTGTTAGTCCTCAAATAGCTGTGACTCTGCTCGTCCACAAAATCCACTCGCCACAAGAATGGGAAGCTCTCCAGGCCCTCACAGTAAGACATGCTACAGCTAGACGTCAACAATACAACACACCCCATTATCCTCCAACTACTGAAACAAACACTTTGGGTCAAATCCTATATCTCCATTTTTTTGTTGTGTGCAGGTGCTGGAGGCATGTATGAAGAACTGCGGGAGAAGGTTTCATAATGAAGTGGGAAAATACCGGTTTTTGAATGAGCTGATTAAAGTGGTGTCTCCAAAGGTGAGCTACAATCTCCAAGGAGGATTTGTTTTCTGCACGCTGACTGTACACGCCACTCCAGCTTTTTTTTTCTTTCTTTTTTTAAAATCACCATTCTGTTTTCCAGTACATGGGTGACAGCGCACCGGAGAAGGTGAAACTGAAGATCATAGAGATGCTATACAGCTGGACAGTGGCTTTCCCCAACGAGCCTAAGATCAGCGAAGCCTACCAGACGCTGAGAAGACAGGGTGTGTTGAGGCATTGAGATAAACATGGTGTGTGTGTGTGTGAAGATACAGAGCCTTTAAATAGAAGCGTATTAATCCAGTACTCCACGCTTTCTTTCCCCCAGGCCTCGTAGCGCGTGACCCAGAGTTGCCGTTGGACAGGACTCTGATGCCTTCTCCTCCCACGCGACCCAAACATCCCGTGTTTGAAAACGAGGACATGGGCAAGGTGAGAGGGGGGAAGGGAGGAGAATGTGTTTGTGTGTGTGATGGTGTAGTTCAATGCAGCTGTTTAAATGTGAAGGAGAAAGCAATGGAAAGTCAGTGATTTGATGAGATAAATTCCAGGAAAATGAAGGCAGGATAGCATTTGTCCGAGTTGAAACATGGACTTCTACATTTATTGGTTGAATGATGCTATTACTAAACCATACTGATGTTTAAGTGTGTGTATGTGTGTGTGTGTGTGTGTGTGTCTGTGTGTGTGTGTGTGTGTGCGTGTGCGTGTGCGTGTGGTGTGCGTGTGCGTGTGTGTGTGTGTGTGTGTGTGTGGTGTGTGTGTGTGTGTGTGTGTGTGTGTGTGTGTAGCTGCTTGCTGAGCTTCTCCGGAGTAAAAATCCAGAAGACCTTCAGGAAGCCAACAGGTTAATCAAAAACATGGTGAAAGAGGTGAGACATGTCAGAACTTAAAGGCTTACGGTCTTACTTAAGAGTTTTTCTGCTAAAGCGTTATTACTTTTCTACTATTGATAATTGATATTACCACAATCTTTTTCATATATCTAATTTTATTGTTTAGTACATATACAGTACACATGTGTAATACAGTATACAGTATGAATCTGGTTTGTTTTGTCAGGACGAGGCGCGAGTGCACAAGGTGACAAAGCGCGTCCACACACTGGAGGAGGTTAACATCAACGTCAAGCTGCTGACGGAGATGCTGTCCCACTACGATAGAGACAGATCCACTGAGTCAGACAGGGAGATCATCAAGGTGTGTGTCTGTGCACTCACACATACACATTACTTACCCACACACACACACACACACACACACACACACACACCACCCATGAGATGTCTTTAATCAGTTCTTTCATCTACATGTAATTAAATGGAATAGTTCCCTCTCAGCCCACAAGAGAAGAAAAAAAATTGTATTCTAGGCCCAAACCAAAATGTGTTCTCATTCAACTACTGAGCAATTCTGCAAGTTTAGAATATAAATTTGACATGTTTAAATACATGCTACAGCAGTTACTTGTTTCTTAATTGAAATTCATGTCCTTTCTCTTCATTTTATAAACACCATTAAAGTACAAAGGCATTTTTCATGGTTTTGTTTTAGTTGCAATCATTGACACCTGGCTTATCTAATCAGCTCTGAGTATTCTATCATCTAGAAAGTTCACTGTTATTTGATCTTATCTGCAATAATAAAGTAATTAAAAGTCAGCAAGGTAAAAATTACTTTTCAGCACCTCCCTTTTTGTTATACTAAGTAATCTGGTTTCTGTCCCGTCTCATGTGACATTAACGGAAAAAGTTTAATGATACTGATCTATATAATCATATACAGCATTAGATTAAAGGTTTTGAAACTGCTCAGAAAATACCATTTTCACCCCTCTTTTCTTTACTATTGTTATATGTTTTCGTCCTAGTCTCATGACTCTGAAGTAAAAAGTTGAGCATAACTGGATGATCCTGAAGTACATTTCACATGCACAGATCAGATGTCATTTTGGTGTCTGCTAAGAAATGACCATGTGCCCATCTTGTTTATATTCATAGTAGCGTTAACAGAATGTCGATTATTGTTTTGGATTTGATCGTGTGAAGTTATTTTGTACTTTATATTTCTGACATTTAGGTCAACAAACTGCCCCGGTGTCACAGCTGCATTTTAAACTGCACACACTGCATCTCCTTTTGTATTTTTCCCTCCACAGGAACTGTACGAGCGGTGTGACAAGCTGAGGCGCGCTGCTTTCAAAATGGCCACCGAGACAGAAGACAATGACGCCAGTTTAGGTCTGTTATAGTTTGGTATGGTCTTCACACACTTCAATCATTACATCATCTCATTCTGGCTATGACCTCTGACCTTTTGACCTCCTCCTCAGGGGACATCCTGCAGGCCAGCGATGACCTGTCCAGGGTCATCAACTCCTATAAGAAGATCGTTGACGGGCAGCCCATCAACGGTGACAGCGAAGAGCCACAGTCCACTGCAGCTGCTCACGGTGATGGTGGTGCGAGACCTTTGTGATTATGTTATTATGTTAGAGATAGTTCAAGTTCAAGTTAAAAGTTTTATTGTCACATGATTGCAAATAAATTTACATACAGTGAAATTAAAAGGGTTACACCGATTCCACTATTTTTCAGTACAATCCGATTCCGATATCTGGGTTTTTCGGATATCGGTATAACAATAATATCCGATATCATATAGGCTACATAACTTTGTTGGTGGTGATGTTATGTGTAAAGTTAGGAAGGCTTAAGCAACACAGCAATTCTAATTTAAAAGAGAAACAAATATATAAAAATAAATGCATAAAGGTTTATCTGATCTGCTTTGAACGGTTTGAATGCAGAAGAACATCAGAAGTCAACTTTTGAATTGCTAATTTCTTGGCGTTGTCAGTCCGATATCTGATACGTAGATTTCCAGCCATATCAGACCTGATACCGATATCGGATCGCCCCATCACTAGCACGTGTTTTGCATTTAACATCCAAAATTTGATTATTTTATGCTTCAGATATTCTGCAATCGTGGTCATTAATTCAGCTGCTTGGAACTTTGTACACTCAGCAGATACCACCAGACACACTGATCGACCTGGCAGGCCTGGACACTGTGAGCCCTCCTCAACCCTCCGCCACTCACCCACTGTTCTCCAACCCTGTCTCCATGGTTCCAATGGCTTCCCCCATCCCCGTCCCGTCCCTGTCCCCATCCCCATCCCAGTCCTGCTTCCTCCTCCTCCCAAACACCTGGCTGGATCCCAGGGCAGCCAGAACAACAGCCCCAGTCACCTCCCCCTGGACAAGGCCATTACTGCACTCTCCCTCCTGGATGATGAGCTGCTGTCACTAGGTACTAAATCTATTGTGAATACATGAGTAGGTAAAACACATTTAGGGAAATTTTCTTGGCTCCCTCCCAGCTGTGTTCCTGTTTCCAGAATCTAGGCAGACAGACAGATATGAGAGTGGTAAAAACTTCTCATCTACCTGTCGGCGAGAAGCGAATAATTCTCAAAATGCCAACTATTAATATAATGTAGCAATTACCTCGATGTGGTTTGGGAAACTACTGAAAAAAAAATATATTAAAATGTACTCCATTTTTCAGATTTTCTCTCCTTTGACGATTTAAAATGTTCAAACCCATTACAGGACTGAACGACCCCCCTTCCTCTCTGAGCAGCCAATCAAAACCCAAGATGGATGAATTATCCAATCAGTGGACTTCGTTGCAGGTACATCTGACATAGTTTGTTAACCAATCCACAGCTTGTTGGTCTGTTTAATGGTAGAGAGACTAGAGAGGAAATTTATCTCATCCCCACATCTCCTCTGCAGGCTCCAGCCTCCACTGTGGATATGTTTGGCAGTCTGGCCTGTTCAGGTCCAGTGGTGCCCCCCGTCCAACCAGCTGCTGCCACACACAGTCTCCAGAACCTCCAGGACCTGGCCATGATGGGCTTCTCAGATCCCAAGAGGTACGGAGACATATATTGTATTCCTCTCTCTACTATTGAATAGGAAATCATCTCACCATTCAAGCATATATTTGTCTATTTCCAATAGCATTTTGCCTTACGCCTAAAACCCACCAAAAGCGTCTTGCGAGTCCGTCGAAATGTACGCGCACGTGTGAACGCACCACTGAAGTGACTGTCTCTACCGGTCCTGTTTCTTCAGCGTGTTTCAAATCATAGAACAAGGCAGCAGCCAAACTTTCTGTGCTGATAGCAGTTTTCCTCGTGTGAGTATTCCTTATCAAATTATCCATCAACACTGCTGCTATGGACCGCAATATAATAAAGGAGAAAAAAAGACGCTTCAGGTCGCTTGTACACGCGTGCAGTGCAGCTGATGCTTTTGCCTAACGGGGCTGGTGGGGACAACGGCATAGAGTAACATCAGAGCGTTTTTCGCGGGCGTAAAAAAAACCGTTTTAGGGGTTATTGTTCCCTCTCTACTAGATATTTTGAGAGGATCTGAGAGTTGTAACATGTAAAGTTTACTTTAATGACCATATTGAATTGATATTGACGCTCTTACTTGACCAGTCCAGCAGTACTTTAAGATCCTGTTGCAATCCATCTAGTGTTATTCTTTTCAGTTTGTCCAGCCAGATGACGACCAGAGGAAGCAGCTTTGGGATGCCTGCAACAGCTCCAGCCCTGGTTCTGGGGCAGGGCTCTCCCTCCCTCCTCCAGGGTCCCATGCCCGGCTCTCCTGCTCTGTCCCAGGCCAAAGGCCAGAGCCTGGGCTCGGCCCCGGGCAGCCCCCTGTTCCGCTCTCTGTCCCCCTGCAGCCCTGCCCTCCTCCAGGGCAGCCCGGCCAGAGCCACAGACGCCTCCCTGAACAACGTGCACGTCCCTCTGGAGGCCATCAGACCCAGTAAGGACAGGGAACAGGAGGGAGGGATGGATAGGCTTGACTGGTTAAAGGTGGAGTCAACGATACTGGAGAACGCTGGTTGTCAAAATCACTTTTTGTCAAAATCAGTGAATATCTCCTCACAATCAGTAGCAAGCAACATGCCTGTTTACAGAGCCTATGCTGTGTATTGACACTTTTTTCAGCACAAGCACACACTACGTACAGTTAGCGGATCGCGAGGATATTCACTGATTTTGACAAAGTGATTATGGCAACAAGTGGTCTCAAGAATCACTGAGTCCACCTTACTTTTTATTTAATTTTTTTAGATATTTTTTGGGCATTTTTATGCTTTATTGATAGTGCAGAGAGACAGAGGTGAAATGGAGAAAGGGGAGTGACATGCAGAGAACGACCGCGGGCGGGAATCGAACCCGGGTCTGCTGCTTGGCCCGGCCTGGGGGGGACGCCCTACCAACTGAGCTAAGGGTGCCCCCGAGTCCACCTTACTTTAATGGAATGACTAATGACTTTGCGTATCTTGTGTCTGCCTGCTGCTGATTGGCTGTGCCCATGTCTGTCCTCAGGTAGAGTGCTGCCAGTGACGGCCTACGATAGGGACGGGGTTCGCATGCTCCTCAACTTTGCGTCTGACTGTCCCCCTGGCAGGCCAGACGTGTTGGTGATGGTGGTGTCCACGCTCAACACAGCGCCCCTGCCTGTTCACAATGTGGTACTGCAAGCTGCCGTTCCCAAGGTAGAGATATTCACTCCTCCTGTATGTATATTCATGTTTTTATTTGTATTTGCTATGCTGTTTTTGCTATGGTTAGAAATCAGTGTTGTGGTCCGTCACATGCCAAAGATTTAACAGGTTTTATCTTTGAACAGGTAATGATCATGCTCTTAAAATTCCTTATTAAAGCTGGGGTGGAGGATTTGGGGAGAAAATGGCAGATGGGATAGAGATTCGAATTCAAATATCTCAACCGCTCCACTTGTTCTCTTTGGTCCCTCCCTTATAGTCCCTCCCTGACACGCTCTACACCAACAAAGTCGTGCCAAAGTGAATGGACAGTACCAACAGCCAATAAGAACAGATAATCAGAGCCTCGCTCTGATTGGTCAAAGTGTACAGCTCATGTTAACGTTGACCAATCAGAAATCATATACCCCAGCTTTAAGCGTGGGCACATTCGATTTGATAATGTAGGACTTTTTGGCATGTGGCATGTTTTACACAAACTTTTTCACACCAATTACCATACGACTCATGCATGTACTGATGTGTCTACATAATCTAATTTACTAAAAACTATTCTAACATGATATGTAGTAAATATCCAAGCAGTGTGCCCATAGGTGGTGGCATAGAGGTTTAAAACTGACACGTAAACATTACATCACAGGTTCAGTTTGGTCACATGCCCCTTCTCTTCAGGAGTTACACATTTGATTGTGTTGTGTTACTATCCCTCAGAGGAGACATGCTAGAACATGTGAATGAATCGTTTTATTAAAGGTTTTACAAATAGAGTGCTGACTTTTCCTTTCATCCTCCCCAGTCAATGAAGGTGAAGTTGCAGCCTCCATCGGGAACAGAACTGGCCTCGTTTAACCCTATCATACCTCCAGCCGCAATTACCCAGATCATGTTCCTCACCAATCCAACCAAGGTAGGGGACATATTAACACTTAAAGGTGGAGTCAGTGATTCTGGAGACACTTGTCAAAATCCCTTCCTCTCAAAATTGACAAATGTATCCTCACTGTCAGCTAACTGTACGTACTGTGTGTGTGCAATCCGCTGTTAATACACTGCCCAGGCTCTTTTAAACTGGTGTGTAAACAAACTGTAGGTTAACAAAGGAGGACCACCATAACTAGCAACATGCCTGTTTACAGAGCCTAAGCTGTGTATTAGAACTGGATTTAAGTTTTAGCTGGAACCAGGGGTGGACTGGGACAAAAAATCGGCCCTGGCATTTTTGGCCATGGCAGCCCACCATGATTATTTATACGATATTCGGAGGCAGGGGCGTTGCACCAAATTCTGGGCCTCTATTCAGGAAGTCCTGATGGGCCGTCTGAGAGGCGGTCTTACAATACAAACATGTAAAAGCTATGTTTGTCTATAGTCCAAAGCGTGTGAGTGACTGGTCCCTCTCTGAGCCAGACAACAACACAATGTTTCTATTGATGAATGACCAAATCAGTACGCGTACTTGAACACAACCCCTGGTCTAATGACTCTTAATAACCATGCACACACACAGTGTTTCTCACAGGAATTTGGGAGACTGTGTCTTGGACCCTGAACCTTCTAGGGGGTCCGGGGGAATGCTCCCCCGGAAGATTTTTTTTTAAATGTTAAAGTAAAATTCATCAATCTGGTGCACTTTGAGAGAGAAACTAAGGCTAAATCAACTGTTTGCTATTTAAGCTATTTAGTACTATTTTCTGGAATAATTTATAGACACAGAATGACCAAAAAGCAGAAAGAAGAAATGTACATGTTTAAAAAATCCAGTCAGCTTCGGGAATTTTTTCCTTTCGTTTGTATTTTTTAATGGCCCAATATAGGCCCCTGATCTTCGTAGCCCCGAACAATGTTATTTAAAAAATAACAAAAATGTACTGACGAATGAAAGGCCCCTGATATCTGTTTTTTTTTTTGCTAAATAAATTTTTTCTGGGCCTTCAAAGACCAGGGGCCTATATTGAGCCAGTAAAAAAAAATCAAAAATAAGTTTTAATTTTTTTGGGTGCAGCCCCCCTCTGCCTTGGGCCCCCAAAGTCTGTCCGCAGTCCGACGGCCCTGAACGTAACTGACCATCGTCAGATGCTCATAATTACTGAGTAGAAGTTGAATGCGTGATAACAGAATTCAATGCAGCCTCTGAATGGGTGGCCCTCTGCTGTGTGTGTGATAGGGCCAGGCCCAGCCTAGAACCACTCATAATGGCCTGGGAGTGCTGGGACAAAGTTTTACAGGTGAAGTTGACAGCCTGCACGCACATGTTTATGTCCATGGCACTCCCGAGAGGAAAGGGACCTCGGCCCTCGGCTGTGTGACTTGGCCGGGCCGGGCCGAGTCACACAGCCCAGGGTCCCAATTTTTTTTTTTTTTTTTTTTTTTTTTTTTATAAATGGACCCGGCCCGGCCCAAAATGCCTGCCGGCCCACCGGGACGATGCCCGGTATGCCAGATGGCCAGTCCACCCCTGGCTGGAACACACTCTACAGGTAGCGGACTGTCAAGAGATATTCAGTGATTTTGACTGAAAGCATTCTCCGAAATCGCTGACTCCACCTTTAAGGATGTAAATACCAGAACCGCTAAAGATTTGAACATGATATTTTGTAATTTGCTGGTGTTTTTGTCTATTGCCATGTGTTTTCTTAAGTTGCAGTGCTGTGAGCTCTCATGGCCACCGTAGCTTAAGAGATATTTTGTATTTTTCTTCACAGGAAAAGGTTCGCCTGCGCTACAAGCTAGCCTTCACACTGGGAGAGCGCCAGTGCAACGAGGTCGGGGAGGTGGACCAGTTCCCCCCACAGGAGACATGGGGTCATCTATAGCAGTGTGCAGGACTGCTAGCACGCAGCAGGGACGCTCCATGAAGGGAATGGTGTGTGTGTAGTCGCATCCATCCCAGAGAGAAAGGAGGCACTCCACCTTTCAGCTTTACATTCCTTATAGTTGTTCCCATTTGTGGCCATTGTGACAACTGGCAGTTGAGAAGCTAGTTTGGATTATACAGTGCTTGTATAAGTGTCTGCAGATAGCTAACAAACTAAAGATATACACTGGCAAATGACACAGCCGGGGTGTTTACAGGTCGATGGTAGTGAGATAAATATTCTAATGGAGTCCCCTCTCCCCCCCATGAGTATAACAGATTTGAATGTACTTGTACTATAAATATCTCATGCATTAGAGCTCAGCCTCAGACTGACGGGATGCATTGCAGCGTAACAAAAGTCTTAAACCTAAATTATCCTCGTAGTTAACAGAGCCTAAGAAACAACATGTTTGCGTTTATTGTGAGCACACAGAAAACATACTTGAGTATATCTAGATATTTGGAAATGGAAAGTACTGTAAACCAGGAAGATAGTTGACAGTTCATGTATTTATTATTACATGATTTACTTCAGCCATCAACATTTTTTGTCATGGTCAAGAATCTGTATTTATCTATTATTATACTCGCAAATGTTGCCTCGTTTTACATTATTGGAGCAACAATGTTAAGTTTTGTGCTGTTAAGGCAAGCAACTGCACTTTAGATGTTAGTTTCTCAAATGACATACCGTACCTTAAATATACCGTTATGACTTGAATCTCAGTTCAACTTCAGTTTTATTTAATGTGATTATTTCTTAAAATATACAAAAGATGATTCGCCTAGACTGTCAGCATTCCAGTCATGATTTTAGCAGTGGGTATTGTACAGATATTATTTCTGTTTTTAAATAAGTTTATTCCTCTACCAGTGGTCAGTATTGGGATTTTTTTTTTAGTCGCATTTATTATTTTCTGTTATAGTATTTCAGTGCATCACTGAAACTAGAAAATGTGAACTGAAAAATTTAAATTAAAATGTTTTGGCTCGAAAAGGAAAATCTGTCACCAGGCAGATAACTTCAGCAGTGAGATAGAGTGGAAGAGTACATTTTCATATATCAGTCCACCCTTAGGCCCCATGTCTGGTATCCCTCAACTCAACGTGATGTGGGACATCCAGAAGTGTGTGTGTGTTGTGTGTGTTAAATGTACATAGTGTGTAATGTACAACAAGTTACGTGAACATGTGACGTGTAGATTTTGGGAGAGTGTTTGGTCTGTACATACTGTATGAAGTGCCATGTGATCGCTGCATGAAAAAATAAATGTTTGTTTAATGGATGAATGGTGTTCTGATTTCTTTAATCTTGTGAAATGCAGGATAACTAAAAGTCCATTTTTAAAGCAAAGTGCATCACAGAAAAGAGTTTTATTATCAAAGAGCACATTTTCATTACATCAATTTTATATACAGTACAAAAATGCAAAAGAGCTCTTTCTTTTTGCTCTGTCAACATTCATGCTTCCACAGTCCCCTCTTCGGCTATAGCCTTAGCCAGATTCCTGGCCAGAGCCAGTCTCAGGACCTCCACTTTGGTCAGCTCCATGTCTCCATCCTGAAATGACAAATACACTGGAATAAGAAGGGAATGGGTTGTATGTCTTTTAACACTGGAGCACATCCTTGGATCCCAGCTGTAGGAGAAACACACTTTAAGGCATCAGTCTATTGCAATTCAAGTAATGCATCAGGAAATAAATTGTTCTCTGGAAGTTAATTTTAAAATGAAAAAAAAAATCAACATTGAGAACTTGACACTGGTTGGCTAGCTGTGTACCTGCATGTCTTGCCGGTAGCTGGGTGTTGGGTGAGGAGGTGAGCTCCCCTAAACAGAACATCAGCTCGTGGGTTTGGTCTGCTGAGAAGATCACCTACAAATGTTTGACAAAGCAAAGAAACTTCTTGCAACATGAATGACATCAGGACTAAAGTTTACTAACATTCATTTGGAAAAAGGAAAGCAAAAGAGAAGCAGGATCCACTCTTAAGATTTGGACTTCTTGAGACTAGCAGTTGAAAATGTATGACTGGGATGGAGCATACGTTTATTGTGTCATCATAGACATGCATTGAAATAAAGAGAGCAAGAAGTCATTATGCAGCTCTAGGAAATGGTAATGGATATTTTAATTGCTTTCTGATGATTTATAGACCTTTACTTAACATTCTTTGTTGTCTACGATGTTTTGTAAAATGTCATATTTTGATCATAGATTGTCTATTATTCTATTCTATAGAAATGCAGGAAATTCAATTTTGAAATGAGTGTATTTAAACCGCAGCAAACAATGTCCATTAGACATTGTAATACATTTGATGATATATCTCTACTAAACCTAATTTTGCGATTATAATGATAAAAGGTTTTGGTATACTGAGTGCTGAGTAGTGCTGACCTCTTTCTGCTCCAGCAGAGGCAGGGCGTCTGTCAGCAGGGTCAACCAGAAGCTGCGGGGGGCGATCTTGGCCGTCATCAGGGAGAGGAGCAGCTTGGCCGCATCACCGAAGCGCTGTTCTCCGTACAACTTGTGGAACTCACGGTATTTCCCTGGTGATGAAAAATAGAGCAATGTTTTCAGACTGCACGATGGCCCCGGATAACTTTATTACAATCAATCCAATTTGGGCAGATGTTATTGCAAAGAATAGAAGTGCAATTTGATCATTCATCTGCATCTAATTTACAACTCAAATGCTCACAATATTTTTTTACCATTTTTGCTTTATTAGACAGTTTGGAGAGGCAGAGATAAATGGGCAGAGAGGAGAAGACATGCAGAGAACAAACGGGACCCCTCAGTTGGGGTACCAAGCCGACTGAAAGGGTCCCAAAAGGATGGAGTGCTACAACACTGCAGTCAACAGAATAAATCCGTATTATAACGCAGTGTGTCATCACCTCGGCGAGATTGGAGAGACTTGAGTTTAGCAAAAACTATCGGGCACAGCTCTGTTTTTTGTGTGGCGTTTTCATAGAGTTGATGAGCAGGCTACACTGTGTCCTGCTGCTACAATTGGCTGATGCTTTGTCCCACATTCTGGCCGCGGCTATACCCATCCTGCCTACCAAAATAAGGCTGTAGTCTGCAGTAGAAAGCAAGCCAGATCTAGCGTAACCAAACTGACCCGATCCGAGACAAAGTGGAAACGAGACATAATGTGCCTTTTTCAGCAAAAAACAACAAACAGATAGTACTTTAATGAACTCTGTATGACTTCTTAATAAATACAGAGATCGTTTTACAAACTAGAGTTGAATTTATAGAAACATGTTTTTTCATATAGGCTGTACTTAAATAAACAGAGAAGTTCTTATAAATGGCTAATCTCTTTTCACTGATATTCTAGCCGTAGAACACACTGTCACATGCTGTTACATTAAGCAGTACATGGCTTTATTTATATCTGTGTGTGTGTGTGCACATGTCTCTGTGTCTGGCTCTCATGTGACAGCCTAAGAGACTTTAAGAAGAAGAAGAAGTACTGTATTAATCTCTCTTGTGGAAATGCTTGTAATGCAATCTGAATGTTCCCTCACTTGATGTATGAATAACTTTGCGAGGAACACCACAGTGCAAAAAGTCACACAAGTGAAGCAGCGCTAGCAATGCTGCAGTGGTGTTCTCATACCGAGGAAAGTTAGCCTGTCGCTGAGCAGCATGGGAGGACCCAGGTTGTCTATCAGGTCCAAGTCAGAGAAGGTCCCTCTGGCGCAGTAATCCTGTAAGAACCTGAGACAAACACACACACACACACACACACACACACACACACACACACTTGAAACAACTTGGAGAGATGCAACCTCACAAAAAAAAGAAATTCCACAGGGAGACCAACAAGCTGTAATTTATCTGAGAGCTCAAACAAACTACAATGCTTCATTTTTTTTATATCACGTCAATGCATCACCACATGTCCTTACTTACATTTTATTTTGCCCTTTGAGTAAAAAAACCTGTCCATCTCATTAACGGTGTTAAAAGGTGAAGTAAGCGGTTTATTTATGTTAATATAAGTGTTAAATCGCTCTTTATTCATACAGTGATCACTTACATAATGTGCGGTTTCATAAAGCCGATCTCTCAGTTAGCTGCTCTGCATGTAATCAGCAAATAAACATATTGGGGATCCCGAAATTTTATCCAATTACAAGAGAACGCTACAAACCGACACCCGTCTCACTCATGGTCTCACTGCCGGTGCACGCCAGAGCAACAGATGGGTGAATGTTTATGCGCCTACAATGGCAGAGCAGGTAAAAATCCTTCCCAATGTCCTTTTTGATGGTTTTTATCATGTTCTATCACACTTATGGATCTGAGATGATGCTAGATAACTCGCTGCTTGAAGACCGCAGTGCATTAATGTGGTGACGTAGGACAGCGAGGGACTGCTAACTGCAGTAACTGACAGGAAGTTACTAAAAGACCATTCCGCTTACAGCACCTTTAAGGACCGTCAATGTGTGAACTAGACAACCGATCTCTAGAAGGCCTTTTCTCAGTGTTTGGGTTCTCTGAAGATGATTCTACATAACAAGGTTCCGGTCAAAGACATTAACAGTGTTGAGAAGCATTTTGAAAGAATAAGTGCATTTGTCATGGGAACTGACCTCTCTGAAATGAGGGTGGCAAAGGCAGCATCTTTAGCCCTGATGCTCCAGGAGAGAGCAGAGCCCAGTCTATTGTTCCTCAGGGCCCGCGTAGCCATGATCTTACAGATACTCCGCACTAGATGAGGATGAAGAAATTAAAATGTTTCATTCCCTACTACATTGGGAAAAAAACTAAATGACTTCTGTAATGTCTGTGTTTTATGTAATACAACTGAACACTACCTTGCTCTGACATTTGCCTCTGCTCACAGATCCTGAGGACTTTGAGGGCTTTGCGCTCCGTGTCTAAAGGCACACGTTCAATCAGCAGCTCCAGGTAGACGGGACCAAACTCTGGACAGTGGTCAAAGTAGTCCACGGCCAGCTGCCACAGACTGAACACACAACACAACAGCACATGCAGAGGTCAGTGATAACATTGTGATGAGTCAAATGTGCTGACCCCCTTCAGAGCACTGAATTAATATATATAGTAAATTACATAGTTAGTGAAAATGAACGTTTTAAATCTAGTTGTTTAACTTCAAAAGCCATGTGTTTCCTGAACCAGTTTTCATATTTAATATAAACCAAATCGGCAAAGTAATAAATGTATTAATTAACAGAATTCATAGTGAGTCTTAGATAGCCATACCTGTGATGAGTGAAGAGACCAGAAGCATATTCTAACAGGAGAAACTCTCTCAAGTTGGAGCCAAAGCTGACAGACACACACAAAGACACAGACACAAACACAAACACGTTAGGTCAAGAAAGTGTGTGATCCTGTTATCTCTGGATTAAAAAGGCAAAAATGCTGCCAAAGCGCCCTTACTGTAGATTGTGAGACTGGAGGAGTTTGCAATGGTCCAGTAGATCTGTCAAATGGGCCACAAACCACCAGTTGTTGAGAGCGATGCTGAAGGGACACATAATAGGAGATGGTTGGTGACGTTGAAATAGTTTTAGACTGTAGACAATAAAAGCAGGTATGTAATGTGGCTTCATTATGTAGATGGATGTCATCTCCAACCACATGTTACCTGCAGTCTTTGATGACCTGATGGATGTCAAACTCAAAGGCAGCCAGTAAGATGCTGTCCAGCGGCTCTGGGACACTCCTCGAGTCCAGGAACATGGTCATGCAGGACTGCAACACACACACACACACACACACACAACACACACACACACAGTTAAAAACAAAAATATAGTAGCAGCGAGTAGTATGACTGCTGAGTGGTGCAGCGGTGTATTGTACCTGTGCATAGTAGTGTAACTCAGTGGGCTTGACTGTGGGGTGGCAGAAGAGCAGTCTAGTGACCAGGAAGTGGTACCAGGTGCTCAGCAGTTCTTTGTGCGCCAGCAAAGAGTCTTCATCCCCCACTAGGATCTAAAATGGAATGGAAGTACAAAACACTGTCTGATTAGTATTACTTAAGATTTGTAAAACTTCCACAGTGCAATCAATGCAAAAGAGTACATGGAACTATAGGTATGTAATGATATGGATAACTTGCACAAAACCCCATTGCAGATACACTATACTATACTATTATTATTTGACATATTATGTACATGCAAGCCATAGAAAGACAACAGCTTCTATGCTAACCTTGCAGATGAGCTCCAGGTGTTGGTTGCTGGCAAAGGAGTTGTCGTTCAGGCAGCGGTCCACCTCCTCGTGCCAGTGTCTCCACTTCACATCAAACTCTGTCAGTGTCTGGGTGCCACCAGGCTGAAGGAGTGAGATCACAAGAGTCAAAAGAGTCAGGGCCTATGACTGCTCACATATTACTGTTGTGGAAATCTTAATGGGTAACCGCTAGCTACGGTAATTCATATTATTTCACAATCCCACACGTTATGGTATATTACACATTTAAGAGAATTTAAGGAATTTGGAATTTATGAACAGGTTTTAGAACAGTTTACCATCAGGCTTATCATAGCTGAGTAGGTTAAAATAAACGAAAGGATTGATGGTTGTCGAACTCAAAGCAGCTTTCTATACAAGGTTTATATATATAACCCAATGACACTATTACGTCAAGAGATAAATGTGGGGGCACTCTTGTGTAGTGTTAGAGCATGCCCCCGTGAGGCTCATTCCTGACTAAGCAATTGTCTCAATGGCTGTTTACAAGCAGTTTAAAAATAATATATATTCCCATGCATAAGGGATCTGGATTCAATTAAAAAAATATATATATAGAATTTATCTTAAAATGCATATCCCGATTAGTCTGCCGAACGATGAATCGGTCTATCTCTAATTAAAGCCACACACTGCATAGGATCTTACGTTGTCGAAGGGCATCTTGTGAGCAGACTGTCCATCAGCTTAAACATCTTCCTGGCTGCAGGCTTTAGGGCGGCCTGCTTCACCAGCATCTGTCTGGCTTCTTCCACCTGGCCCTGGAGCACATAACTCACCACCTGCACAGCGCACACACAGAACATGTGATAACTAAGATTTCACACTGTGCTCTGTCAGACAAAATAACAAACCAAGAGTGAAATGCGAGGATCAGTCTTGTATGGTGGTTTTGTAAAAGATAACATTCTTGCTCAAATTTAAGGCTAAGTGTGTGTGTGTGGTGTGCTTTTGTTGTGTTTTTAAATGTGTGTGTATGTATGCATTGCACCCACCACATCCCAGTAGTCACGGTGCTCAGCAGGACTCTCACTTTGCAGCACTTCCTGGCCTTTCATCCACATCAGCCTTGTGTAACCTTACCCAGTCCAGGAGGTGGAGCAAGAGGAACCGCTGTGGAGACACACACACCACCACACACACACACACACACACACCACACACACACACACACACACACACACACACACACACACACACACACACACACACACACACACACACAAAACACACACACACACACCACACACACTTCTTTGTTTGGGGTTGCTTTCACAGTCTCAAAGTCAAGTTAAGAATGTACAGGGGGTTAACCATTGACTACTTTCAAAATTCCAACCTGGGGCAGCATCTATGAACAGCACTTCACACAGATTCCAGATGAGTTCAATAGCCAACAGAATGGACACCTGTCACACCAAAACAGAGGCTAAGGTTAGGAACGTGTGAATAGAAAAAAAATATTCCAAAAGACATTCAAATGAGAGATAATAAAGGTTATTACTGCTCTACTAAGAAACTAATACATCCTATACATGTGCATCAGTCTACTGTTCACCTAAAGATGTTATTTCTGACACAGATACACACACACAGCAGTAGCACACATACCTGATTTCCATATTGCGTGGCTACTTCTCGATCTTTTGTAGAAACTGCAGTAGACAAGAGAAAAAATGTCACTTATCTCTAAGAATTAATCGCACTGAAGCCCAAAAAAAAAACAATTATCTTTTTAAATATTCTCACCTGCACATTGCTGAAGCTCCTCCATACACGCACGTATTACAGATCGATAGTTTTTACTGATGCTGACAAATCTAAGGAGCAGAGAGAGAGAAAGATTACGATAGGCTCTCACTTTCTGCAGTGGATTCAACCTTTGTTACATAGGTTTACAGAAGAGAGAGGTCCATTAGTAGGCCTTACTGGGGTTTTTTGTTCTTGCTGGGGAGGTCCTCTCTGATGGTCTGCAGGCCAACAAAGATGTGATGGGACTCATTGAAGAGTTTGCGTAAAATGGGGGAATATATGTCCTCGTCTTTCCTGACCTCATGGATGAAGGAGCAGCCTGATCCTTTGCCATCTGGAAAATACATTCAGGACGGTAAATGAAAGAGTGACATTAGGCACGAAGAGAGAGAGAGATGTGCAAGACAGGCAGAGACAGGCACGGGGGCTTGGTTTGATATTATATAAAACACACGTACCTGATGTTTTGTAAAGGGTCTCGTACACAAGGATGTCACCGGGACCCCATGCAAAGCCCAAATGATTTCCATCACTGGCAGCAGGAATGTTCTTTATTGAAAAAAAAGGAAAGAGACTGAAATGATATCGCATTACAGGTGATGAAAGCTTTTTAAAAAAATGGAAGTTATAGACTCAGATTGTGTTTTTTCACATACCCCGATTTCCAGCAGTATGGCCACATTTTCAATTTCTCATGATTAAATAGTTTTGCTCATATATTAAGAAACTATTGATTCAACGATTAATTTAGTGTATTTTATGACTGGTCTTTTAGCGTTGTATCGATTGCTTATAGATTTTTCCAAACGAGTGTACTTCTGTAAATCATGTCATGTATATTAGCCTACTGTTTTTGACACAGCTTATGAGTCTTTTTTAGAATTACTAGTCATGTAGTTATGTTGTCACGCAAAAGTTAGCTTGTTAGCAATGCTAGCTTCAGTGGGAGAAAAGGGGGGGAACTTTGCTCCAGCAGTGACTTACGGTTATGGCTGGCTCAACGTCTACCTCCTCCATCAGCGAACAATATTATCGGTCCAATAAAATGTTAAATGACTGAGTATTCAGCTGAAAACCCTTCACTCCATGAACTACAGGTGCGGTGCTGCTTACGCGCCTCAGTCATTCATTCGAAAGCCCTTGGCGCATGTGTGATGATGTCACTAAGAGGCTGCCTTTTCTCGTGCCTGTTTTTCCCATAGACCTATGGTTTTTCCATCTGCTGTGGCTGTGTTTGGCTCATAGTTATGCCTCTGTCGTTTGACTGGCTCGTGATGTGGTTTTGTACCGAAACAAAGATAATAGGTCAGCACAGATACTCAAATACTCTGGAAAGCTCTGGAAAACCAGGTTCACTATAGGCTACAACAGGAAAGTCTTTATCAAAATATGGGATTTTTCCTGTTCATCCATGTAGGACTACATGGCATAGTATAGTACTATTATAATTGAAATCAGTGTTTATAAGACGCATACCCCTTCATTAGTTTATGTTAAAGTATTAATAAAATATAGTTTTTAGTGCATCTTCACCATCAGACAGAAAAAGCAAGATGGCCGCTGATATTTAGGATTTAAAGGGTTAAAAAAAGAAAAACAAAGTTTAAATATCAGGCTACATTCCTAGTAGTGTAGGGAACTGTAAAATGATGTCTGCACGATGCAACACTGATGAAAAGTCAGCAAGGTGATGAGATTATGATGCATGTTTACTCTAAAACCCCTAAAAATCTAACAATAGGAAAAACATCGCTGTGCGCGTTCACGATCACTGAGTCCCTGTTACGCGCATTAGGAATCTCCCGCCCATGTCTAGACTGCGCTCTCCAACCTCGTGACAACCTGTAGCCATTCAAAGCCTGTCGTTGTGGACGCGCACTGGCTCATGGACGCGCACGCTTGGTTCGAATATTTTATTGGGGACGAGCACGTGCGCGCACTCGTATTCTTTGTGTGGTAGCGTAGAGAAGCGCCAAAAGAGTGACCATGGCTGATGAAAAACCAAAGGTGAGTGTCTGCACATTGTATCAACACACATTTTATTTCACTTAGTCTGTGGCATAGGTGCTCATAGAGGTGAAAAAGCCGGCATGTTCAGATGTTCTGTTTTACCTTGTTTAAATTGGGAGCAAAACTTCCAGCTATACCCACTCTACCGGAAGGTTTGTGAACGCGCACAGCTCCACAGGCGCCCAGATTGTTGTGCTTGAATACACAGCCAACCAGCTGGTGTCATCCTCTGTGTGTGTGTGTGTGTGTGTGTGTGTGTGTGTGTGTGTGTGTGTGTGTGTGTGTGTGTGTGTGTGTGTGTGTGTGTGTGTGTGTGTGTGTGTGTGTGTGTGTGTGTGTGTGTGTGTGTGTGTGTGTGTGTGTGTGTGTGTGTGTGTGTGTGTGTGTGTGTGTGTGTGTCTGAGAGAGAGTGTGAATGTGTGTAGTCAATCAGCAGTGGTATAGCAGTAGCCTATGATTTTGCATTTACCGCTAAACCTATAGTACTTTTGATCATTTTGTCTTTATTAGTATGTTGTCTTTATCTTGGTATATCTGTGCTCATGTCAGGCTTTAGCAGACACTGATACAATGTAAACAATGAGGACCCGTTGTGCCCCATGCAAGATTTCAAAGTTTACTTTTATACATTTTCTGGAATTTCATTTTAGAAACCATTCACATACCAAAACCTGCCTCTGCCCAACACGGCACATTCATTATTTTAACACACTTATGCATAAATTGTATCTCATCCATAATGCTTAACATTTCCAGCAATAGGTCAGGCAAATTAACTACAGGAATGCTTGCCTGGATAGTCACTACGTAGGAATTCCAATCTGTCTTCATATATTATAATCATAATATACGTTTATGACATGTTTGACGTGAAGCTCACTCACTGACTTTGATGCTAGCACCTGTTACCTGTAGCTCATCATCTGACCAGTTGTGGTGGCTGATTCCTTTTTGTTCATTTGAACATGTGTAGTTCAGTCCGTGAAAGGTCAACAGTCTCACATCAGGAGTTGTAGGAGCCCAAACTGATGGCCTTAAATTGCAGCACCTGACTAAACAGTTACTTATAGAGAGAAAAGTGCCGTTCTTTACAGCTATAAGGAAACAACAAGGACATTAAATGTGTTTGTGGTTGATGAATTTAAAAAAAAGTATTCCCCAAGTTTGAGCTTCAGAATTCTTCTTCTGATGTTGACAGATTTTGATGCTTATTACAAAAAGGTCCCAGTTCCCTACCTGCCTATGTTGACTGTTTTTTCTCTCCGACTTTTATCCCTTTTTAGGAAGCAGTCAAGACCGAAAGCAACGAACACATAAACCTGAAAGTAGCGGGTCAGGATGGATCTGTAGTGCAGTTCAAGATCAAAAGACATACGCCGCTCATCAAGCTCATGAAAGCCTACTGCGAGAGACAGGTCGGCACAGCACAACAACTCTTACTGATTGTGTTAAGGATGATGTTACGGATTTATTTCATATGCCAGACGTTTCCCAATCTGGGGGTGTGTTCATGTAGGCCTAACTTTAAATTGAAAAGACTTTCTTCACATTTCAACTTGCAAAAAATATGTTATTAATAATCATTGCATATAAATTACATCGCATTTCTTACCGCATAAAGCCATTTGACCTTCATCCTTTCCTTTTAATATGTGCAGAGGCTGTTGAGTGTTCTATTCCATATCATTCCAAATGAGATTAGGATACATCTATAATGAAGTGAAAGATCCAGAGAAGGATAGTTTATATATTCACCCTCCCCTGCTGTGTGCATATGGAGATGTTTAGCTTAGCTTCAGCCCATTTGAAAACGTGTAGCAATTGAAAGAGAAAACAATATTACAGGAGTTACTTATCTTCTAATCTTCTGCTTTTACTATATTGATTAGGTGTGGATCTTTAAAGATGAGTGTATATAAACCACCAATGAATCTTAAATTGAACACAAGCAATGTATTATTCTAGGTTAAAAAAAGAAAGAATAAAAGCTGTATGGAGTTTCTCTGAATTGACCTTTTATGGAGCTCTATGAGACCACACTGTCTTTACTGTTTTGATAGGAACTGCCCCCTCTAGCTGTTTAATCTTCTTGGAGTGAAAAGATTTAGCTCGCAACTATCGCTACCACTCGTTTTATGTGACACGTCCATCCACTTATTGGATTTCAGCAACAATAAGTTCGGTAAATGACACCTCTTGTACTTAACTCATGCTGTCTTTTAACTATCCTTATGAACTGCACTGCACAACATTTTGACTTATAGCAAAGGCACAGCCAACAGCATTAATGATGGCTGCCTTCCAATAAGGTGACCAAGTTTGCAGTGACAGTGAGCCATGCACTTGGGAATCAAAACACTTGAATGTGATGCAGCCATAAAGCTGGCTTAAGTTAATATTTGGGGAATAGCAGAAAATATTCTTCAGTCATGTTTTCAGTCAATTTTTCCTGAAAGGGTTATTGTTCATTGCTTTTTGGCTGCGATCCAGCACTGCTCTATGGCTCTTTTCTTCCTGCTCCAATGCAGTTAGGGCTGTTGAGTGAGTCAATGCAAATCTTCTCCCGATAGCAAAACACCGCTTAAACCAAACCCCTTTACCAACTTTTCTGTCTGTGACGTGGTATTCGAAAAACTGATATTTCATCTATACATTCTAATGGGATGCAGGAATGGTTTGACTTATTTTAATGAGTACATTTTGGGATGAGACAAAGTGCAGCTCATGGAATTGCACTATTACTGCTACAAAATCAATCTGGAGGCTTGATGAAAAGTGTCTAAAACTACAAGTTTAAAAAGAGAATGTGTAAAGAAACCAAACCTCTGACAGTTATCTCTGGAATCCCAAATCCCAACGAAAAAACACAATTCAAATTATTCAAATTGCGTCTATTAAAAACTTTTTTATTTTGTTATAATTCAAACCAATTTTGATCAGCCAATATTTTATATATATAATATTTATATATTAATAATAAACCAATATAACAATTTTTGGCTTGTAATATTGCCCAAAACATTATAGTTACTGGGATTTTCTAATGTGCAAGACAAATTAATGTGTTATATACGTATACTGTTACGAGTAGTAGGCTAGTACTTATTATTGTGCTTACTAGGTTAGTGCTCCATCGATTGTTTAGAAACACTTGGCTAACTTTCATGCATTTACCTCGCACTAAGTCTTCATTTTTGGTGGTGAGATAATCATGTTGTCAATGACTGTTAGAAAGTTAACTTGTAAGGTCTTCACCCAGCTGTATGTGTTGGAATCTGACATCACCCCTTTAATTTAACATCACAGTTACATAATGTTAACAGGAGAAAGTATTTTGATAAAAGTGCTTACTACCGTCACTGAAAAAGTATTAAATAGCAGTCACTGGTGTTGGTCAATGCCACCATATGAGGATCTTTGGCTGAAATGCTTCCTCTTCCGCTGTTTTTATGATCTTCCTGTACTTATGATTATTTAGAATGAACTGTCCCTTCTGTTACGCTGTTTAACATTCAGAGCCACTCGGTCAATACTGTCTGTTGGAAAGACATGGGGGAACACTGTCAGTCATTGTCAAATGACATACTGTATATCAGGCCGGATTTACAACAAATCTTTTATGCGTTTTTTTTCTCTCCAGGGACTTTCGATGAGGCAAATCAGGTTCAGATTTGATGGACAGCCAATAAATGAGACAGACACACCATCACAGGTAAGTATGAAGTCCTGAGACATGGACCCAAAACAGACTGAATAGTACACACTTCAGGTCCCCCGTGCCTCAGGGTTATAAAGGGCTTCCACATGCGTCATCGCTTGTGCTGATGCATGATTTGTGGAATCCTCATGAATTAATGTGGCATATTTCATGCATTCTTCTATATGCCCTTTCATGGGGAGATATGAGTGCTCATATGAGTGCTCTTGATATTTGGTATTCCTCTTTCTTTTTAAACAAAGTGACCACAGTGCACTTACAACTAAAAAATCTATCCAAAGTCTGGCCAAGTCTTAATAAATACAATTGTAGGACTTTAGGGCGCTATAACGGGAGACCTGTCAGACTAAACCAAACAAAAATGTAGTTGCAGTGTTCTCAAGCTTATGTTGCATAATGTCACTTTAGACAGAAGGCAACACACTTGCTCCAAATCTTGGATGAAGTAGACCCAACTTGCATGTAGTTTTATATTATTTGGAAACTGTGCTTGTAGCGGTCATAATACCACAATGTTCAATTTTGGCCTATGCAAACAATACATTTGGGCTTCATTTTGGGGCAAGAACCATGTAACTGCAACATCTTGGCACAACATGACCCTCCTCTATCTCTATACATTTTACGCTTACACTTGTCTTCATAAAAATACATATACAAAATATGAAGACCAACTGGCTATGAAATGACTTTTTTTTTTCTCCCAACAGTTGGAAATGGAAGATGAAGATACAATTGACGTGTTTCAGCAACAGACGGGAGGAGGCCTGATTTAATCCACCACTCATCACCCTTTCCCTCAACACAACAACCTTCCCCAGCTTGTTCCCCTGCACACCGGCTGCTTATTTGCAACTCGTTCTTTGTCTCAAAATAATTCCACGCAGAAGAGGTTGACGGTTCTCTGCAACACACAACTGCTGTATAGTATTTTCATTCTTGCCCTTGTCTGTTTTCTTTTGTACATAAACCACACCCAGATCGCCCTGACTTCAAGCTTTGTTTGTTCATGCTGTTAGGTGGTAAATGTTAAGGACTTCTCTTCCCAATTTGAAGGGCTTCCTATAAGGTTGCAGACGGATAGGGCTGAGGATAGGGGAGATTTAATAAAAAAAGGACTTCACTGATCAAATGTCGTTGGGTTAAGCTTGGGTCAGTGTCCAGCAAATCTGTTCTAACTGTGTACTATTTTGGGACTGGCTATCACTTGGGGAACTGTATAACCAGTTTGGGAATGGGGCTGGATTGTCGATTGTTTTCTGTTATCAGAAAAAAAAAATGATTTTATACATTTTTATATGTAAAAATGTTGTGGATGTGTAGAGAAAAGTTTTGAATAATTGTCTGTCTCGGCCCAGCTTCAAATTTTGGGAAGCCTGCCCTGAAGAGATGTTTTGGTCAAATAAACATCTGTATTGTCTACTAAGATGCCTGTTAAAATAAAGCTATTGTCTTTTTTCAAACTTCCACCCAATTTTGTCTGGCTTTCCGGTGTGATTGTTTCACTCTCTTCATGGGCAAAAATACAACAAACATAATATAAGGCATTTATGGAAGTTGAGATACATTGTAGGCTACATTTGTTGCAAAATGTTTCATTTACTGATGATTAGTCCCAAGATCTTCACCAGCTGGAGGTCAATATCCACCCACGTATCCCTTAAAATTTCATCATTTAGCATATTGACATAGGCTACTAAATGCTAATTGAGAGAGAAAAAAGTCCCTAGGGATGTAGACTCGTCTGCCTTATCAGTGACATGAAGCATAGGCCTGCCACCAACAACAGAGGCGAGCTATGGGGGTACTGTCCAATGAGAGAGGAGTTCTGTGATGTTCCGTCCAATCAGAGCGGGTCGAACGCCGGTGGGAAGGGTCTCGTGGGCTGGCACCGCAGAACCAGCGGATCTGCTCCTCGTTATGTTTTTCAGTGTCGGGTGGAGTCTACATCCTGTCGCATCTCTGCGGGGGAAGCAGAAGGGACTTTTTTCTTCCATTTGCTTTCTATTGAGTATTCCTCACTGCCAAGACATCGATAATACTCCATAAAGATGACACGACAACCACCTTTAAAGGAATGGAGCCTGGTTCCAAGAGCAGTTCAAGGTAAAAAATGGGAGTTTTTAAACCCTTTCGCGGAGGAACAAAAGAAGTGGGATGCGGGGAACGCTTCAGAGCTAGCAAACGCCTCTGTTTCTGCGTTTGCCACCGAACTTGAGCCCGCTGGTGGCGGGCGAGGGAGGTTTCTGGATTTAGCTAAACTGTCACATCGTCTTGCTAATTAAGTTAATCTTATTGGGTGTCTGGTGCAGCACACATAGCTTCAAGCTACCCTAAGTTAGTAAGGAAGGCCTGTCTGGGCTTTGCAGAATAATTAGGCATGCGCCTTTTCAAGAGAGAAAACAGAAGACACCAAACTGCCCAAAAATATGTTTTCCATCTATTATGTGGGGAGAAATGTTCAAGGCTACTAACGATAGCACTCGATCAGCCGTGGTCAGCTACAAAATAACTTTTTTGGTTATCAAGGCGCAGCTCCTCTCCTGCATACAGGGATTTCTAAATATGCTGCTCATTGGACTTGCAGATATAATGCTATAGGCCTACCTGATCCATCAACTCTGGATGTTGCACAGTTTATCAGTAATTTAGAGGAGGCAATAAGGTATAGCTCAGTAGCAAATATGAGATTGATAGCAGGAAGAATCCCAGACGAGACTTGTGTCTGCATATGTCATTATCACTGATGTTGCTCTTTGTGGATAAGGGCGAATGGAAGTTTTAGACTAACTCTGATTACTGTCCGTTTGTATTGTTCTTTAATAAATATCTTTACGCCATTGTATTAAGTATGTGTTGTTCAGTATATTCATTGATGGAATAACATAAGACCTTAAGAAGGCCACTCATCGTCCAAGCTCGCAGTCATAGGTTTCCAGTAAAGTGATGCATCTCGTCTGGGTGCGTTCCTGCCCCTTTGCAGTGAAAACAATGCACGCAATTAATACTAAGATCAGGGCTGCCTCAATAAAGGGGCATGGTTGATTATTGATAATAAATGACATATAAATAATATTTGTAGGAAAAACCAGTTACTATTCCTATTTTTCGTGTCAAATCTCGGCCAGTCATTAATCGTTGTGAAGTCGCATGCTGCTGTCTGATGATGCAGGGCTTGGGTGGGGGCTTTGAGCTAGCTAAGCCTGTAAATCTTCCCTTCCTTGGCTCTTTTGCTTTTGCTCCTTTTTTTAAAGCTCCTTTTACTGGTCAACTCTGCTGCTTGCCGACCAAAGGGATCCGTACAGTATGGCATCAACTCCAGTAGAATTAAGCTAAAATCTTAGTAGGCCATCAAAAGCCTCCTCCCCTGCCTTATCAGACATGTCATCTTTGGCATAAGGAGCTCAGCTTTAATGGCCCTGGCTCCACCTGCCTCAAGTGGCCCTTTAGCTTCTACACATCAATGTCATTTCATTGATATTATTTGCAGTTTCGTTATAGGGTGGGGTCTGCTGCTAGGCAGCTAAAAGCTCTTTTCCCCCCCATAGCAATCCGTGTGGAAAGCATGAGCTCATCCTTTCTGGCTGGGAGGTGAAGTCTGGTTTAGGCATTACTGTCACAGCCAAGCGTGGCCGACTCCAGTGTGTGTGTATTCAAGAATTGATTCAAAAAATTGATGCAGTCCGCGCTAACGCTTTGTGGTAGCTGCTGTCTTTGTAGTTGTGCTTGAAGGGCTGAGTTGTTTTTTGGACTCCCATCTGCCCGCCTGGCCCTTGGACAGCTGCTCAGTGTGTCAGCTGGTGGCATCGGGGACCCTGAGGAGGGAGAGTTTGCTAGAAAAAAAAAGAGGGAGGGGTCCGCCGGCGAGGGCTCTGCTCTGCTAACACATTGGTTTATGTCGTCCAGCCCAACTGTCCTTCAGCAGGGCGAGGGAAAAGGCTTTCCTTTCTCATTAAAAGTCTTCCTTTTGTGGTGGAAGGAATGTCTGTGAAAAGTGCTCCTGTGTTGTTTACCATGCTTTGGTCTTCCATAGTGTTCCAGAACAGGCTATTTATTAGGGGTGACCTATATTATCTGTGGTTCAGCAGACCTTTTTAACCTCTATTGTGTAATACTGACCCTAAAGGTGTGTCAAATGTGATTTACTCATTTTTAGTAATGGAATAAGAATGCTTCCAGGAACGGACACCAACCCCTCGTGTGTGTGTCAGCGCAAAGGAATCTTGTGCTGAGGAGAGGCTGCAGCTAGCCAGCTAACTCGTTGTGATTATGCGACTGGAGTCAGCTGCCGGCAAGAGATTGTGACTGTCTGTCTGACATGAGGACAGCCGGAGCTTACAGAGCAGGGACATTGCTGCTAGCCTTTTTGTTTGTGTGTATATAAGGGGTTAGGGTGCAGTAGGGAGCTGGCTGTAAGCTCCGGGGGCCTCCTCCTGTTATATATTCGACTATTGATTTTTTTTCTTTTCTATTTTTCACTGTGCAGCTGATCAGTAGCATGTGACTCAAAAGGCTGTGTGTTCTGGTGTGGCGTAGAGTAGAGAGGGCGAGATGGGAACATGGTACCTGGATCTGTCAAATCAAATGTCATTCTAATCCGTCATGTGTCGCTCTACAGGGTACTACGGCCGCCAGGCGGGGAGTCCAGCTTTTCCCTTGGCACAGATGACGAGTCCACCCCCCAACGCAAGAGCAAAATGGCCTCCAGCATCTTCGCAGAGCCCGATGACCCCCATGCCCATCGGAGGAACAATCCGCCCAGTAACTACACTACCGTTCAAAAGTTTGGGGTCACCCAGATAATTTTATGTTTTCCATGAAATTTCACAGTTTTAATCATCAAATGAGTTGCAAAATGAATAGAAAATATAGTCAAGACATTGATTAGGGTTAGAAATAATGATTTTTATTTGAAATTATAATTTTGTCCTTTAAACTTTGCTTTTGTCATAGACTCCTCATTTTGCAGCAAGTACAGCCTTGCAGACCTTTGGCATTCTAGCTGTCAATTTGTTGAGGTATTCTGTAGAAATTTCACCCCACCCTTCCTGAAGCACCTCCCACAAGTCAGATTGGCTTGATGGGCATTTCTTACGTACCATACGGTCAAGCGGCTCCCACAACAGCTCAACAGGGTTGAGATCTGGTGACTGCGCTGGCCACTCCATTATAGACAGAATACCAGCTGACTGCTTCTTCCCTAAATAGTTCTTGCATAGCTTGGAGGTGTGCTTTGGGTCATTGTCCTGTTTTAGGAGGAAATTGGCTCCAATCAAGCACTGTCTACAGGGTATGGCATGGCATTGCTAAATGGAGTGATAGCCTTCCTTATTCAAAATTCCTTTTAGCTTGCACAAATTTCCCACTTTACTAGCACCAAAGCAGCCCCAGACTATCACATTACCTTCACCATGCTTGACAAATGTTGCAGGCATCTCTAGCATCTTTTCACTTGTTCTGCATCTCACAAATGTTCCTTTGTGTGATCCAAACACCTCAAACTTGGATTTGTCTGTCCATAACACTTTTTTCCAGTCTTCCTCTGTCCAATGTCTGTGTTATTTTGCCCATCTTAATCTTTTACTTTCATTGGCCAGTCTCAGATATGGCTTTTTCTTTGCCACTCTGACTAGAAGGCCAGTATCCCTGAGTCGCCTCTTCACTGTGGATGATGAGACTGCCGTTTTGTGGGTACCATTTAATGAAGCTGCCAGTTGAGGACCTGTGAGGTGTCTTTGTCTCAAACTAGAGACTCTAATGTACTTGTCCTCTTGCTCAGTTGTGCACCGTGGCCTCCCACTTTTCTTTCTTTTCTGGTTAGAGCCTGTTTGTGCTGTTCTCTGAAGGGAATGCGCCTCTGTACACCTATGTAGGTATTCCATTAAAAATCAGCCGTTTCGAGCTAGAATAGTCATTTACCACATTAACAATGTCTCGACTACATTTCTGATTAATTTAATGTTATCCCCCATTGATGAAAATAGTGCTTTTCTTTAAAAAAATGAAATTTCTAAGTGACCCCAAACTTTTGAACGGTAGTGTACATCTAAAATCCCTCTTAACTTACCTCAGTGTAGATTCCAAGTGATTAATATCAGAGCCAAATAAATGAAAAGGGCAGGGCTTTTAAGTACTTGTGTATGAGCAAGTACCATCTTGCAAAACTATAATACAGAACCGCCAGAAGCCTGAAGTAAGCAAAAAAAAGCACCATGGAATGAATTCTTCCAGCTCGAGCTAGGGAAAAAACGATACAAACTAGAGTGTTATTAAGTGTCTTTTCCATTTTGGTTTGTCAGAAAAAGAACATCCCTGAAGTGTAATAGCCCTCCAAATCCCCGGAGTACTGGGGTAAGGGTAATTTGAAGCAAGGCTTTTGTTAAATGGGATGAGGATCGGGTCCTCTATGGAAAGAAATAGGTCATTTCAACAAGAAATTGTGTCAATTGGTTAAAATGTGTGACCTGGTAGAAACACCAGGGAAGTTTTATTTTGAGTGCTCACGAGGAGAGTGAGACAAAATGCAGCAGCGTGTGGGGATCCCAGACCTGTAAATGGCTCTGGAGTTGTCAAGGTCACTACAAACACAGTCTCACACACAGGCTGAGATGAAGATTGTATGTTAATAGTCCAGCTTAAAGCTTTAGCCAATCATAATTCACCCCTCAAAATGTGTATTGGATTTTTAATTAAGGATGGACATTTTACCCCAGCTAGTCCGTGTTTGGTCATATGGCACAAGACTTTGATAGAGAGCGTAAAAAAAGGAAAGTTCAGGCCCTGCAGTCAACTGATTGCATTTGAGATCAGACCGTGAAGTTACTCACAAGCTAAGGATCATGGGTTTTTCGCACTAGACACTTTTTTTATCAGGGAACTGCTATCATGGTGTGTCAAATTATTTGTGTGTGTGTGGACATTGAAGGATTTGCCCCCCCCCCCCCCTCCCATTCATTATTTCCTCCTCTGACCTCCTCAGCCAATAGCTGTTGACAGTAAAGCCGGTTCCTGCTTTGCATTGTTTGACTTGGTTGTAGGGCAAGTTCGCCGAGGAGCCTTCCCATTAGTTGTCCCACTTTTAAACGGATACAACTGGATGAGGATGTGTGTTCCTGCATGAATGAACCAGATGTATCGCTGTATCAAGCCTTTATAAGCATTAGGATATCTGACCCTGTTATGAACTCTCAGTATATAGATAAACAGGTTTGTATGATTTGGCATCTCATCCTGTGTAGATCCTTTTTTTTTTTATAAATTCACATTTTTATATGCTCAACACATATGTCTGAACCACCCAGAACAATCTTCACTTAGGAATACTGTCCTGCAGTATATCTAGCCCTGCTTCAACCTAGCTTAAGCTTTTAGCCCTGTTGTGACGATAAGACCATTCTCATTCAAAAGTGTGTACAATTATAAAGCTAAGCACTAAAGATACAACTTTGCATTTTGACTTTTTTTTTTTGAAATTGGAAACTAGAAAAGGGATGGAGAGGTGGGGAAAGCAACACAGATTCTAAATGGGGGCATTGCATTTAAGGAGTCTGCATGTTAGAATGCTGGGAAGTTGTGATGGGAGATGTTTTATGATGATTGACTTAGACTCTAAGCAAAGGTTGTAGCCTTCAGTATTGAAATATTTACCCTTCAGATGATGTCCAGTGTACTCTGGATAATCTCTAGACTTCACTGTGAACAGTTTTCATAGGGACTCCTAGGGTCTACATTAGTTCTGGAATTACATGATGTTGTTAATTAACCAAATTGAGTCTGTAATGCTTTGATTAATTTAATTCACTAATAGTTTTGGATTATAACTGCGTGTGTGCGTGTGCTGTGTGCGTGCGTGCGTGTGTGTGTGTGTGTGTGTGACAAAGTTGTGTTCTTTATAAAACAGTATAGTAGTAGCTTTTCATAACATAATCTAATTAAGAATCACAACTGCTGTGTCAGCCCAGCGGTGCTGATATTGCATTTATGATGATGACACTTGACACATAAGCATGTTTCTATTCATGAAGTACATGGTCTTTGGCAGGTTGTCAGGATTGTAAGGGGTTTTTCAGATACCAGAGCTGGTTGGTGCTCTGGCCGCATGACTGTAATCAGAGAGGAAGCCCAGATTACTAGCAGCAGCATGATTGCTCTTCCTGTCTTCAGGCTTGTTGACCAGACAGGGCAGTGTTATCATACATGTATGTCATGGACCCAGGAGATCAATAAGCTTAAGTAGAATGCTATGTGTTGTAGTGATGATGATGTAATGTGTAAACTGTCTAGTCCGTGAATCTAGTTCAATCCTCCTCCATTTGCTATGTGTTGGTCACTCTCCACACAATTGATCAGACTCAGAAACAATGTGGAGGCAATGATGAAGGATCTCTTGTTGAGTGATAGAGACTCTGATAGAGACTCCACAGTGTAGTTTCTCTTCACTCCATTAACAACAATGGCCACTCCTCTGCTCCTTCAGTAGCAGTTGTTCTCTTCATGACAAAGACGGTCTGTGTGTCTGTGTGTGTGTGTGTGTGTGTGTGTGTGTGTGTGTGTCTGTGTGTGTGTACTGTGTACCCTCCCTGGCCCTCTAGGCTAGAGCTGGGCTGTTACCTTATGAGGCTTTGGTTAGCACAGCCTCTCACAGTGGGCCAAACACTGGATTTTAATGCTCTAAAAGAGAATTCGCTGCAGGGTTTATATGAGTGTTGGCACTCACCCGGGGGTTGTCTGTCTGGAAGTGTTCCACTGCATTTCTGGGTCTCTGTTGCAGACGCCCAAGCCGATTTGGTGATGTATCCCGTTGGTTTTCAGTCATTTTGTTTCGTCTATTTTTTTTTGTCAGTCAAATTCCCTCCATAAAGCTGATGTTATGTCATATCTGAACAGATTAATCTGTTGGTGAGCACGCTCTCCTCTTGTGTTCTAAACATTGGGGTCTGGGGTGGCGCTGTGGTTAATTGGATTAGTTTCTCCATATGGTATGACTGCAGCTTTGAAGCCTGAGTCATGTCTAGTCATCTGTCTCTTGTGTTTCCAGTGTGGCTTGAATATAATATATTGGGGAGGAGGCAAGTCTTTAAGGTCATCTATTGTGCTAAATGCACTTCTTCATATTGTTTCAACCTTTCTTAACACCTCGGATCAGAACCCCCTATCAGATATCTATTCCCATTGCAAAAGTGGCAGAGCAGACTGGGATTTTTGTAAGGCGGGGCTTAAAGAGACAGGCTCTAAAACAAAGCGTTTCAGACGGAGGCTGAAAAGAGGAGATTAAGCAATGGCACTTACAGTATATAGTTTTTTTTTGGACACTAACACCATGAAAACCGTTTTCTAGAAGTAACCCAGATCACAATGTTGAACCTGTGTTACCTTGAAACATGATTGTCACCCTAACCCTGTCCATGTGTCTCTTCCCTTCTCCCAGCCGGGGTACCCACAGGGACCCTGTGTGGGGAGCCCTCCGCTCCACTCAGGCGGTGCCAGCAGCCTCTCCTCTTCCCCAAGAACACTCAGCCCGAACTGACCACCATCCACAACTCTGGGGCCGCCCTGGTCTGGAGCCAGAATAAAGAGGTACCTCTCATTCAATGTCTGACAGGCTTCGTTTGTCCAAAATACAGCCACGGCTTTAGTGTGGGGCTGGAGAGCACACAGTCATAGATTAGTTATGATCATAAACAGTTCAGGGGGAAGAATTCAGAGGGTGATGAATGACATCTATTTGAAACTGACCCAGGATATGCTGTTTGATAGAATGCTATTCACCACTGACATTGTAAATCCCTGTGGAGGTTTCATTCTTATTCTGGGAATGTGCCAGTCCTCCCTGCCTGACACGGCTAGGAGTGGTCTGTTGTAATTGAGCGATTTTTAAAGAGAAAGTGAAACAGGATAGCTGTTAGGTGATATAATGTAGAACACAAAGGTCTGCTTAGTAAATAAACGATAGGGCTCAATACTAGTAATGGGCTTCAGATATAGGAATGCAGGAAGACATTTTATATAAAGGTCAAGATAGTCATTTGGGTTCAGTGAAGGTATCTGATCTTCTTGTTTTCTGTTTTCTTAGCAGGTTGAGAATGGCGAAGAACGGGCAAATGATGGTAAGTGTCCTGAGCTCCATGAGTTATTTTTAAAAGAGGTTATGAAGTTTCTGTCACAGTCTCAACTCTGTCTAAACAGCAAGGCATGACTTAGATTATACAGTGAATGGCTCCACAGTACACTATATACCCCAGATCAGGTTATTCTCAGTCCCTGCCTCTTAAGAAATCAGACTGTGCTGACCTGTCTTGTCCCACATACTGCTATGGTCACATGATGTTTTAGTTTTTTAAAGATACAGTACACACGTTCTCCCTGTCAAAGTCAACATCACATGATCTGTTTGATGTGGTTGTTCCCTGTTATGACGGCTTGATGGTCTGTAGTTGAGCAGCTGTTCTTTTGATGGCAGGCTCCACTTAGTATGAAAAGCTTTTTATTAAGCGCCAGGTGCAGCTCTGTAAGAAAGTGTCTGGCTCTTGAGATAATGGGGGGGGGGGTTTTGACCAAACCGCTCTAAGAAATCAATTATTGGCCCTGCTTTTTGAATGTGATTAGAATGTGTGCGCACTTTTGAAGTATAATTTATGTATTATATTGAAGAGGACTTCAGCCAGTTTATTATGGCAGTTTATCTAGTAATCTGTTTCTTTGCATATTTCTTAGAAAATGAACATATCTCATAAGGACAGCCAGGGACCTTTTGGGTGTAGACAGGGGTGTTGTCTTACTCGGACAAAGAGGCTGCAATTTACTTAGAGACTTGTTTTCTTTTCATTGAGTTTGCGACAGCTTTATGTATGTATGCAGTAGGGCTGGGCGATATGACCAAAATCTCATATCCCGATATAGGAATTTAATTTCCCGATAACGATACATATGACGATATAACATATTTTCTGTTAATTAAATTAATTAATAAATATAAAAATGTCATATAAATAATACAATTCTCAACAAATAAAGTATTTACCCATATTTGATTATTTTCTGCTTTAATTCAAACCTAAATTTATCAAGCATTCAACAAAATAGAAAATGCAAATGTGACATTTGAGTAGTTTTGGGCCGTGTGGGGTTTCAGGGCACAGAATTGACTGAATTGGTGGATTCCTCCTTAGCTTAGCTCATTAGCCTAATGGAGCTATCCTCTTCAGATGAGGCTGCGGCGGCTTGTAAATTCACCCCGCGGAGAGGGTGACCGCCCCGGGGAGCGCAGGAGCTTCTCACTGCTGAGAGAGCAGCAGAGCCGCGCATTACTGCGAGCCAGGCAGCACTTGACAGCCCGCGGGGTCAGCAGCCGAACTGCCCCGCATTAGCTCGGCTGCTAACCCCGCGAGCCTGTCATGCGCTGCCCGGGTAACGTCGGCTCGACTGCTCTGTCAGCGGGGATATATGATCCTCTGCCCATGGTGCAAACACCGACAGGTCTGTTACCGATGGTTTCAGAGTCCGAAATGAACTTTGATTATCACACAAGCGAGAAAAGCCTGGTGCGGTCAAGCAGAAATAGTGTGATGGAAGCGCGGCGGGGCTAGGAACTAGGAAGCGCTTAGTGTTTCTGCTTCAAAATAAAAGTAAAAGTTGACTTTAATTCCTCACATTTTTTAATGTGAAGTTACGCTGAAGGAAATCTTCGGTTTTAATAACAGTAACTTAACTGCGAGCTACATGTATAGTTTGTGTCCTAAAGAGTGGGATTGGCAACATAACGAAATAAACGATATTGCATAAAATGAAACGATAGACGTTTTTGTTTCGTCAGACGATATATATCGCCATATCGCACAGCCCTAGTATGCAGCATCTTATTAACTAAGACAGCAGCTCCTTACATGGACACTGAACTTTAAGGAGGCGTTCTGCCAATGAAGCCTGCTCAGAATAATTACTCAAAATATTACTCATAGGATAATGATATTAAAAGGTTTTGCATTCGTCTATCAAGAGGCAATGAACACATTTGTTGGACATCAAGAAAGATGAGGTGATGATATACTAAGACAGTGCTTTTACAGTTGGCTAAGATCCAATTCAAACCACACTTTCTAGACCACCATTTACTTTTGCTACAGTAATCAGATCTTGGGTTTAATAAATAGAAGCCCAGTCGCTTGATTTCAAACCTTTTTATAAATCTATAATTAATGCATTTGTCACGGCAGCTTCTCTACTCATTCTGATGATAATAATGTTAAGCAGAGAAGATTTGAGTGTCCATTTCTTTTCTTTTTTTCTCATTTGAATTTGCAGTTAATGCAAAACTAAGCCAAAAGAAAGCAGAGTAGATGTAACTGCCTCAGCTTTATCCTTTTTAGTGGAATTCTCAATTTTGTATTGTTAATCTTGTTTTAAATCACACATATAAAGGTATTTAATTAATTTATAATATTGATTTTACGTAATTCCAAAAAAATGGTAGATGAAGAGATTGCTTTTTTTATGTTTGATACTTAGTTTTCCCTGCATATTACCTGTTGTTGTTCTCAGGCAGTGTGCAGTTTATAGGTCTTAGGGTCTATGTCAATTTTCTGGTCGTAAAATAATCAGCCTAAAAATAATCAAATAAAGGCATTGCATTCTATCCTCCATTATTCCTTTATATAGTATGTAGAAAAAAGATTTAGGATGTCCCGATTCTTGTGGCCAGATTTAGGATGGTTAGAAGTACCCGGATGTCCTACTTCATGCGGCCAAGATTGTTAGTGTTGAAAACTGCATCCTATTTGGGCGATTCTGACCCACAATCCAGTGCGCACGTGAAGTGACGTCACATCAACGAAGCATCCATATGAAAACAAACGGGGATGCGACGGATATAAAAGCAAGAGGCAAGATCAAGGCGCAATGTTATGATTAAATAAGAGAGTAAAGTATGTCCCAATAGTATGCCTACTGCATCCTAACTAGATTCTTTTTTATCGTCGGATGTCGTATGTAGAATAGAAAAAAGAAAGAGTATGCGATTCGGAACGCAACCAATGTGTTAATGAGTTGTCTTGTTGTTGTTTGCCCTCTGTAGAGTGTCCTGACACCGTGGAGCCAGAGGACCAGGAGCAGCAGCAGCAGAAGGAGACGCCACAACCCTCCGACCCTTCGGGGGGCGCCAACTCCGCCGCGGCGGGCCGAAGAAACCCGCCCGGGGGCAAGTCCAGCCTCATCCTGGGTTGAGACCACTCCATTTTTATTTTATTATTTTTTTGTTTTTGTTATTTTCATTCAAACGCTTTTTTTTATTTTTTAAAGATAAATAGCCCCCCCCCACCACCACTCTCTTCCTCCTCATGAACCAGTCACCTGCTTCCCCCTCCCTCCTTCATCACTTGCTCTGATGCACTCCTGCTGTCACGTCCATGGAGCCCCTTGTTGTCTTCATCCATCCTCCACCCTCAAACCTATTGTTTGGATCCTTTTTTCTATTAAAAAAAAAGCAAAGAAAACTGTCGACAAAAGCACTTTACGTATCTCTTCCCCCCCCCCCTCCCCTATTTCCATTTCAGCCCATCCTGTAGTGCATCGCGCCTGCTGGGAAAGGCATGACGTTTAGCGTGTCCCCCATTCTTCTTCCCTGTTGTAAATGGTAAAAAGGAAAAAAAATACTTAGAAAAGATTTGATGCCTGGATTTCTAAATACAATAAAGATTGATATGAATTTGCTGTGTGGCTTGATCTTTTTTTCCCTTCTTTTCATATGCAGTAAAACTCATGTAATAGTGTTGTAAGAAGAATATTGCAAAAAAGTGACGTAGTTAAAATAATGTTGATCAAGGCACATAAAGTAGAGAAATCTGGGCATTAGATAAACCAACACTGTTGATTTACATTCTACTTTTGGATTCTGAATATTATTCATGTTAGAGTGAGATGAGATCAGAGACTTGACTGGAATCCTGCCCAGCCAAAGTAATCAGGACCACTGCCTCTCTCCCTTTGCCAAAAGAGAAACTGCACTATCTTTTCATGACCTCATGCGCTGGGTATTTCTCTCTCTCTCTCTCTCTCTCTCTGTCTCTCTCTCTCTCTCTCTCTGTCTCTCTCTCTCTCTCTCTCTCTCTCTCTCTCTCTCGTCTCTCTCTCTCTCTCTCTCTCTCTGTCTCTCTCTCTCTCTCTCTCTCTCTCTCTCTCTCTCTGTCTCTCTCTCTCTCTCTCTTGATGGCTCTGGTTCTCATTCAATTTAGGCTTTTTCATTTTGGTTGAGATTTCAGATTCATAAGTTGAAGTGCTTCATGCGAGATGTAATGTTATGTAAGAAGTTTTGCCCTTGACAGCACACCTCAAAGATGGCTTTATTTGGGAATGCTTTTTTCAGTCTGAGCTTATTTAGCCTTTTCTACCATCTTGAGGGACATAAGAACACTTTGCCAGCACCTGATGATTTAATCTTATATCACACACTTATCTAACAGGTTTTTGTTTTCACATTTCCTCGTGTTTAGAGAGCATAATAATCCGTATTTATTGTCTTTTGAGAATTGATGTTGGGGGCCACTCCCTTTAATCAAGCACTATAGACAGTTGTTTACTGTGTACAGATAAAACAATGGGACTAGTTAATAAATGAAAGCTTACACAATTACAGAATATTGTATGGTACCTTATCGGAAGGTGCAAATGACAAATTTGAGATCTGTAAGTTGTAAGTTAAGAATGCCCCTACATGATTCAAATCTTGCACGGAGGCTTTATTAGCAGCATTGACTGAGTGGCAGAGATGAGCAAAATAAGCAGGAAGTTCATTTTATGTTCATTCCTATTTTCTAATCATAAGAAATATGGTGTTATTAAGTCCCAGGAATTAAGTATTTATTATATATATATATCAGTTCAGTCCTACAATTTCTAGTCTCCTTCCACCCGGGTGAAAGATGACCATGTGTATTCACTCTATCTTTTTCGGTGTAAAATCCAGAAAATAGGCTCACAATGGCTCTTAAATGCACCTGGCTATATAAATATACTATCTTATTACCTTATTACACACGTTCCTACGATCATTTGGATTTAATGCCGTGCCTTCCTGACTTCTATTTGCATGTCAGTGTATTATTGACCAGATGACTCTTGGTAAGCCTCTTTTACTGAGACCAGACTCAGAAAGCAGATCAGACTTGACCATTTTTCTAGTCTTTCTAATCTTAGTGTTCATGCTGTGCTCACCTTGGGCTTACACAACAAACAAAAAGCAGTCGTCTGTCTCCCCCACTCTATTGTGCACAATCCTTCTGCCTGCACCAGTAACAACATGAGTGTGTTCATGTAAAGGAGGACCTGAGTCAGAAAATAGTTCCTCTTGCTTTTTTGTATTGGTGAGTGATTCCTGAATAGCCTGTTGAGAGTGCAGTGGCATGGCGGTGTGTTGGAGCCCTCATCTGTGGTGAATGGCATGCAGAGGTCACGCAAAGAACTTCCTCCCCTGCTGGAGAAATGCCAGGAGGCTGGAGTGTGCACTCAATGAAGCAATGGCTTGTTTTTCAGTAGGTGCTGCACCCACAGGGAAAGAAAGGCCTGTGTCTTGTATGTTTACCTTAAGACACATACATAGTCATCCTAGTAGTTTTTCTGGTGCTTTTCCACAATCTTTTTCCTGATCCACGTATGACCTTTGGAAGTATGCAAACATAGAAAAAGAGTGAAAAGGGTTACCCCAGTGTACATTTTTAGTTTGGAATTTCGGGGCATACAATTGCATTAAGTGATTGGTGTGTATGGCCAACAAATGCTACACTGCAGTTTGCTCTTTTGGCTTGGTCACCAGCTAATCAGTAAATACCCCTCCATCAGAAACAGACTCTCTTCTAGCGTATATCCCCCTTGATCATCCTTCTAATCTTTCTAGAAAGACGGGGGAGATTAAGCATTCTCCTCCCCCCACGGCCATATGCCAAGTCATTTATTTAACCAATGCCTGTGATGAATGTGCAAGTATCCTTTGCTCATTTGCAAACCCAATATAGGCTATTGACGGGGCCATTTTACCACGCTCCCTCCCACCAGATGAGGCCATGTGGGTGATTGAGGCCCACCCCTCTAGAGGAGAGGGGATGTGAGCCTGCAAACAAATTGGGGAAATGAGATGAGTCATGTCTAAGTGGCGAGCAATCAAGAGGATCAATACGCCCATTCAGTCAATACTGCTCTGACTCAGCAGCTGTGCTCCATGCAGGAGGAGGGAGGAATACACTAGAACCATGCTATGCTGACCTGTTCCCATATTACCTCTCTCTTTAAAGCTGTAATCTGACATAGTGGCCGTAAATGTAGGTGTTCTGATCCAACATTGTGACCCAGAAGTTAGGATTAGTGCAGCCAGAGAGAATGTGTATCGCTACAGCTGTCTCGCCCAGGCATGCATGCTGCGTTCGATTGCAATTTGAAGACAAGGCAGCACACACAATGTGCAGAAAGACCTTTTCATCAATTTTGAAAATGTGGGACCTATGAGCATGTCTTATACAAACCATAGACTGTATATAAAAGATTAAAACTAAATTAAAAACTAACAGATGCACACAGGTCTGAACTCAGTACTACTGAGTCTGAAGCTCCCATGTCCTGAGTAAAAGAATGCACCGCTGCAGCGCGGGTAATACGACATAGCCCCTCTGATAGTATAACAGGGCAAAGCAGCAGATACAGGCGCTTTCATCAGTGGGTCATGTGCTCAACCACCATTGTAACTCACTATTCCATAGATAGGAACTTAACAGACAATAAACTAGATGTTAATGTGACAGATTACATCTTTAGATTATAAATCCAGCCTCCTGGTTTTCTTGCAGTCTCTCAAAATATACGGCCTCCCACCCTTATAATAGGTCCATGCCTCCCTCCCACCAGAGGCCCTTAACAGGAAGCACTGGTTGGCAGATGGACAGGACTGTTTTCCGTAGCGCCAAGGGGAGGGTAAAAAGCCCTCCCTATACAGTGTCTGCTCCGGCTCACATTGTCGCTTGTTTAATGGACGAGACTGGGAGGAGGAGGAGGAGGAAGGGAGTTGATGCAAGGAACAGCTCTGGGATGGACAGGGACCTTTATTTAAATCCTGTCCCAGAGGGAGGCTGAGAGAGCCGGGGGGAAGTGGGATGTGTTTTTGTTTTAAATGTATCTCTGAAGACTGTTGAAAGCCTTTGATGATGTCCCTGATGTCCAGCTTGGCAATTCTCACAGGACAGTGACAAGTTAATGTAGATTGTAATGGTCATTTCAGCAGCAAACTAACTGTGGTCATCATCTTTTACATAGCCTAGCCTAGCCTAGTGCTGTCAGACCGTGTTAGGAAAATGCATCCATGACCTCATGGGATTTTGCTGTGTCGTGCTACAATGGCACAATATTTTGTTTAGGCCTACACGTAATACATTAGGTTATTGTATTGTTTGGCGTACCATACACAAGTAATTAAGAAACTGGACAATCACACATTGTATTGTATTTCTATCTAGGTTTTGGTTTACAGAAAGAGGATCATGAATGGAGATTTTAACAGCAAGATCCTGCACCCTGTAAAGGTTCAGTTTATAGTGCTTCAGCCCAATTTTGGAATGAAGATGAACTACATTCTGCCAAAGAAATAGTCCCTATAAAACCTTTGGACAGTGCGAAAAGGGTGAGGGTAATAAAATCCGGCAAGTGTGTCAAATAAATGTTTTGTTGCTGCTGCTTGTTTTTGTTATACTGTAAGTGGAGGTTTTTTTTTGAGACAGCAATTTGGTTAATCCTCCTTTAGATCTTAGGTTGGGCAGTGGCAGTCATATTTCTTCTCATGAGTATATATCCAGCCATTCTTTATTGTAACTGGAATTAGGACAATGGGCATTTTAAGTGTTTATGAACCACACTCATTCAATATAACTCCTACTATGAGAACATATTTTATTTTATAACAAACAGGGGTTTTACATTATGGTAATTGTGTAATATAATTCTAAATTGGGGAGTTTAAAGCAAAAGTTATACCTCTATATCCTGTGTATATATAAATCCTGGTCTTTTTTGGCATGCACCTTTATATATTTAGCTTTCATCCCAATGGTTAACACTTAACAAGACATGTTTGTTCTGCTGCCACCAGAGGGCAATCCAAACACCCCTCTGCAAAAAGACTGAAACATTTGACCTACTTTCCCTGTGTGGGATATGCACTTGACACCCCATTCACCCTGAATGACATATCCACCAATGTTAATGTGTTTTCTTGTGCTAGACTTTGTAGAGAGAGAGAGAGAGAGAGAGAGAGAGAGAGAGAGAGAGGAGAGAGAGAGAGAGAGAGAGAGAGAGAGAGAGAGAGAGAGAGAGAGAGAGAGAGAGAGTGAGAGAGAGAGACAGAGAGAAAGAAAGAGAGAGAGCGTTTAAAACTCTCTCTCTCTCTCAGAAGGAGTTATGTGACCAGAAATTTTAATTTTTTAGTATTGACAAGAGAAGATTTTTTTTAGTGTTGAAGTGTACATCCAATGACACAGTGCAAAAGTACCATATTTGCTAACACTTTACCATAAGGGTATATTAATGAACTGTTACTTAATGCTTACTTGAAGCTTAATAAGCATTTACTAAGCTTGGCCTAACTGTTTATACATGCTCAGTAAACATAAACTGATTGATTTGATTTGAATATTTTATTATTGTGTCATGCATTAGCATGCCCAGCCCACAAGGGGTTACAAGACACCATTATAAAACACAGACAGACCAAAAACCAAAAATAGATGCTAAACAATACTAACATTAACGATAGAAACCATCCTGACGTTTCATCCAGGCTTTAGAAACAAAAGAGGCTAACTTATAAACATTAAAGGTAAACAAACATTCCATCCTGACATCATCATCATTACTCCAAAATATTTCAGGGTTTTGAGCAAACATTCATTTACAAAAACTAAGCATTAACTAACTGTAATTCTTAGATTATGCTTAACTAAGCATTCGTTAATGAAGCATTAACTAAATGTTAATAACTTAGCTTTGACACTTACTTAATCCTTAAGAGGTGGTAACTATGCATCAACTAACCATAAATAGTATTTAACTAACAGTAAATGTATATTCCCTTATTGTAAATGTTACAAAGTTCTTTACATAAACTGACTGTGTAGATTTCACATTTCATTTGACTCACTCTTTTTTTTACCCAGATGAGTGGTCACGTGTTGTGGTTTTTTGGTCAAGAATATCTTCATGCATAAGCAAATACATTTTCTCATACTTCCCGTTCAGGATTTAATATCTCAACGTGATACTCGTACTTACGGTCACTTTCATCATGTCTGCTGTCTGGTTGAAGCTCGTAGCCATCGTTCTCCTCACCTGCACATCCCTGAGTCACCCAGGTAAGACTATAACGTGTCTAACATCTAAAAAACTAAATATTCCTTCTGGTATTTACATTAAAGGTGCTGTGAGGAACTTTTTAATATTTCTGAAACAGTCTAATTTTTACTCTGATGATCATAAATGACATGTAACAGCAAACGAGACCATCAGTGCAGATAATCTCATTTTGATATAGTTTTTCTTTATGGCCTTTGTCATGGGTCCCTCACATGGGAATATACCTAGCATAGTAAAAAACACCACCGCTTTTGTCCAAAGAGGGTGCAAGAATGAACAAAAACTGAAAGCTACTCGGAGCACCTTTAATGTAAGAAATGATCAGTTTCTAAAACTTAATCTAATATGTAGAGACAGTATCTTTCAGCATTATGTAGAATAGTTACGAACCTTGTGAAAATGTTCTTTTTTAATTTTGAAAATTCTGAGTTATTGTTTTTCTGTGTTGAAACCTTTAATATGTTACTGATGTGGCTTTTCCTCCTATCTGAAACTGGCTGCCAATAACACCATTTACTGTCTGTAAATATATCTACTCATGAACTAGATCTCACCCAACTTTAAGGTCCCATTTTTATTTTTACATTGCCTATTGTGTTGCCTGTTTTATTTTGAAATACTAACATTATCTAATCATTTAAGCTCTTGCCCTCTTGTTTCCCACTCCCTTGATTATATCCACCTTTATTGCGGCCATACACTAGCTGGCATTCCCAGACCTGCCACTAGGCGCTGGCAAATAAAATTTGCTGCGCCTCTTGGTCTGGAAACCAACAGGCGCAGCAGCTTTTTTTTGAAGCTTTTTCAAAAAGACCAGAAATCTGGGCTCACGTTTCAATTGGTTCTATCTAATATGGGCGGGCCAGAGCCCTTTGTATGGTGTTCTGGGGCGGACGTAACCGGATGACGACAGTGACGTGCATGCGACGTCGAAGCCTTGATAGTAAACATCAAAGATGGCTGCGGATATGTTGTGTGAGTTTGAGACTGCTTTGGCCTCGACCCTTTACGATTTGGAAGACGGCACTCAAATATTTCATTAGCAAGTAAGTGGAATGTTCTGTTTTGCCGACCGACCACGGCAAACGTTTAATTTAACAGTGTAACAGCTGTTCGCTAAACGAACGGGGCTTACGTCACCTTGTGCATCGCTCTGATTGGTTGTAGTGCTATCCAACTGCGTGCAGTGGCATTTGAAATGCACGAGTAGGACCCGCCCCTTGAGTTGGAAATTACTATTGATCGTGGCCAGACCCTCTATCATTCAAGATATCAGGGTCTGGATTTCCAGGCTAGCCATACACCACAATCTAAACACAATCCCTTTCTACATACACCAGTTTACTTTCCTTGTCCCCCTGCCAGTTTGTCTTTGTTCAAACCCACAGCTTTTTTTCTTATCATTGTCTCTACGGTTTTCTGCCTCGCTTACTGCCTGGATTTGTTAACTTGTTTTTCAGACTGACTTCCTGCTTTACTGCCTGCCTTTTCCAGCACAAACTTTTGCATTTATTCTTGTCCTTGTGTCACTCTCTGCATGTGTGTCTGATCTGCCCAAGAAGCGTTCCCCTGGTTATGGGGATGCTCTGGTTATCTTTAGACATTCTTTATGTTCATGCCACTAACAGCATATGCCAATGCAAATCAGGGCCCTTCAATGCTTTTACTGACACTTCAATTGCATTGGAGCATATCTGAAAACACGCCAAGAAAATATCAAAATATTGCCTCATGGTTTGGGATAGGATAAAACAGTCTTATGTCAAGAATCTTCTGGCCTCATTCTGCCAATCACGTGTGTTAACTCTCGCCCACATCAGACAATAAGATGTAGGTCACGTGTTGCTGTTAGACTCTGACTGCATGTGGGTGGAAAAGTTACAGTCACTTCCGACCAAAGCGTTTAGAGTTCAAGTGAACCCCCGTGGAGCGACAGTCACATAGCCATCATGTCTGCTGTGTGGTTGGCGCTCGTAACCATCTCTTGTGTCTTCTGCTTGGCCCGGAGTGGCTCGGGTAAGGCTAGATTTATTACACCGTTTAAATGCCAGAGGAGGTAACACACTGGTTTTGTAGTAAATGAATATGAAACAAGATGGAATTGATGGAAGTTGTTTATCATAATGTAAATGTGAAGTGAACCAGACTAACTTGTGCAAGTGGCTGTGTGTCTTATCTACGCAGAGAGCAATGGAGTGGTGTGGAGAACTGCAGGAGGTACCGTCACTATCCAGTGCAGAACCCATCAACCGGACCAGGCTTCGCTGGCTTTGAAGAAGGGTCTCAAGGAGGACTCAGAAGTTCTGTTCAAAGAGAAAAAGTCAAAAGAAAAGATCGCCGGACCCTACAAGGACAGGATTCAGTTCAATGGAGCGTTCCCCAACTTGACCGTTCTCATCAAAAACCTGACCACTGAAGACACCGGGCCGTACAGGTGCAAGTACACAAAGTTTGACGAGGTCGGCAGTCGTATTGTGGAAGAGGAAGGCACGGGGTCTGTGCTTCTGGTGGTGACAGGTGAGCCTAATCATCATCATCATCAACTTTTATTATTAGACTCAAGGTCCATTATAAAATACATACAATACATAAAATAGACAACACACACACACACACACATACATTAGAATTTTAACAAATCTGTACATAATCACCCATCAATCAGTAGTATTTGCAATTTCTCTAAAACAATAGTTTATCAGAGAATTGGAAGAACTTCTTCTGATATAAAATAGATAATATTATATAAAACCTCCATAACCTGAGTCTCATATCAACACACTTTGCAGGAACAGCAGAAACAGTGCAGCAGTGTGCCCAGGCAAATACAAATCTGATCATGGTGTCAGTTGTGATCTCCGCCACTGTGCTGATTGGCATCATTCTGGGCTTCCTCATATGGATCATCCTCAAGGTACCCCATGTGTATCAGTGTGTGTGTGTGTGTTTGTAGGTGTCTGCATGTGTTTCTTAATTGATTGTATTTCGCTGTGACTCACAAGCACTGTGGAATCCTGGGGCTGTTTCCAAGTTCCTGTTATTCTCAACAGTACTCATTTGAAAACCGCATAGCATGTGTGATGTCGATAGTTACCTGCTATCGGTGTGTGAATGTAACGTGGAAGGAAAACAGGTCTTGGCAAATCTTCGGTTCAATGGTTACCTGTATATAAGTTAAAAAAAAAAAAGATATGTATGTAGAATTGGATATAAAAACTGTATATAGCTGGAATAACTATCATCAAGTGTTCATGCCTGACCACTATTTAAATTTAGCTATCATATATAAAGAAATGTCATCTTATTACTATTGTATACTTGTCAAAAACCTCTAACATGTTGACACCAATATGTTTTGTTACCAGACCAAGAGGTTACGCCCCCAGTGAAGAAACCAAGACGCGTCGCCAACAATGATGTTTATGAGGACATGCGTGCGACAATCAGACGCTAAAGATGTCAGCATGGGGGAGAACCCAAATCTGAAACTCCATCTCTGCACCACTGAGGTGATGCATGTGAATCTATGTAGCAACTCAGCATGTTGACATCTCTTCAGGACGTGTTAGTTCCTGGGTGTATGTCAGTGTAAGAGGCAGTAAGACAATATAAGGTCCATGGATTACTAAAAGATTCAACAAGGCAAGACCTGCCAGTGAGTGGTTTGACAAGTTTGTCTTTGATTTTGGTTTTCAAAAATCTAACTGAATTTGTTTCCCTGACAAGTGACCATGATAATGTATTTTTAATGTAAATACTTCTTTTTTTAAATTCAGCTATTTCATATGGTTTTGTACAAAGTTGAATCCAGTTTTTATAGATGTTTATTCCGTTACAGTAGGCATGTTTAATATGAATGCCATAATGTATAGATATTATTTTTGAATAAAAGTGACTTTTTGGGGAATAACTATTTGTAGACAAATTTACTTTTTGATTGACTTTTTACTTGAGGATGGTGAATTGGTGAGATGAATTTTCAGAAGACCAGGACGCTCATTGATGAATACTGTTTGCTAACTGGCAGAACCAGCGGTCATGATGAGACACAAGATATAAAACATGACAAAAAGGAATGAAATTATATTAATTTTATATCATCAAATGTATAAATAAAGAATGAATACAAAAATGAACCTTTTTTAATATTTACTGAACGTTTTGGAGGCAGGATGTTGTTTGGTAAAGGAGAACATTTAGGGGAATGGTTCTGAAACAATGAACAAAATGTCCAAATATTTAAAGGAATAGTTAATTTTATAAATTTAATAGCTTTTTGCTTCACTCTCCGGCTCAAGAATGTAAGAAACTGTTCCTGACTGCATTCTTGTTGTAGAAATGGGCTCAAAGGTGGCTCATCCAGGTTAGCTTAGCTCAAACACTGGTAGTCAAGGGGAGCAGGTCAAAAGATAAACTTTACAACATCACTAAATGGTCCTGTGTCCTTGTTGGGACTTGTTTGATTTACCACGTTATGTTGTGATCTACTATATATGTCTATATGTCATGTCATTTTAGAATTCAAATACATACTGGAAGGAAACCAGAAAGTGACTGTGACGGCCACGTATGTATTTGATTCTAAAATGACATAAAGTATAAAAAATATAGAGTGAGACATATTGTGTTAAATAAACAAGTTCCAACAAGCACACAGGACCATTTAGTGATGTTGACCTGCTCCCCTTAACTACCAGTGTTTGAGCTAAGCTAAGGACCTATACCCTTTTCTATATAAAAAATGCACACGCCACACACAGTTACAGGAACCCTTTGTTTACTTTGTGTGGTCAAGATGTTGAATAACGAATGGTTTACGTGAGATCATTAAAATATTCACTCTACCGTTTGTGGTGATGCTATATTTACGTGGTAAACCATGGATTGTGGCAAAATATAACCATCGAAGACTGTTCTCCGAACTGGACTTCAGACTTTGATTAGCAGCACAGCAGCATTGAAATGAATGGGTTAACTAAAACAGGGAAGTGGTGATGACATGAGTCAGTAACAACCCTGGGTAAAAGTAGTATAATAGGAGATCTTTAAGCCACTTTAACGACTACGGGTGTGGCTACAGGAACTTTTTATGTTGATTCTAGTGGCACCTTTGGACAAAAGCGGTAGTGTTGGCGGTGCAGGCATTTGTTTAGAAAGCAGCTAAATTGAGAAATATGAAGATGGTGAGGCAAAGTAAACATTGATGTAGTACTGTTCGGGAAACAAGATGTTCCCATCTGCGTGCCGTAAATCTTTTTGTTCCAAGGAGTTCTGACCTGAGCATTTATAATAATTGTGTAAGAATAGTGTTGTTTTCGTTGATGTTTTTTCTGCTGTTTCAGGTCATTGTGTAACCATCAGAGGGACGGAGTGACTGTTTCATAAACCTTTAAGTTTCTTTTAGGAGAATTCAATTGAAAAATACTTTTTAAAGGTTGAGCACACAAGAAGAAAAAACCTTTTGAAAAACAGTGCAGTAATTTATTACCAGTGCCAAGACGTGCCTAGTGCCTGTTGACTAATGCAAACACTGCATCCTCAAACACTGTAAATCAAGGAACACTTCAAACAATATAAGTCAGACAAGTTGAATCCAAACTTTGGGTAAAGAGAGACAGTGTATGAGTCAACATGAAAACTGCACAATAGAAAAAAAAATTATCTCATCTCGTAGCTGCATGCAAGACAGGCAAATGTTTACTTGGGTTTTGTGTCTGTGTGGTCACGAGCTGTGACTTCTTCTTCCCCTTACTATAGCAGCGAGGAACCATCCAAAGCATTAAAGTGTGAAATGTGTGTTTACGCATGTATGTGGGGCAGGTGTCAAGCTAATTTGTTGCAAGTATGCAAGTGTTCGGATGTGTGGGTGATCGGAGGGGGGGGGGGGGGGACCGCTTGAAACCACTCGTAAAAGGTCCGGCGGTGAACTGAAACAGTGCTTAAAGGTGAGTAGTAGCACGCTTACGGAAACTAAGACCCCTGTTTCGAGAAAAACACGAGCGCATTTACTGCAAGATGCCAAAAGACATCTTCACCACAGTGTCACAATCAGTCTACGGCTACTGTTTGAACTATGTAGCACAACATCCTCCCCTTTGTGTTTATTCGGACCAGGTTTTGCACAAAGAAAAAAACTGAGCAACTGCAGCAGTTTCCGTACCTGTCTCAACTTGTAACAGGAAAAAAAACAAATGATAAGGTACGTCGGAACCCGAGGTACAAATGTACTGTACAACGGAGTAAGAGATAACCATCTGCCACAGTTCTGTTCAGACAAATGTTTACGCATACAAAGGAAATGCCAATTTTACTTTGAAGTCTGTCTTAATGTCTCAAGGCCTCAGTATCATGTTTGATGATAAACACAATACACACCACACACACAGACTAACAGACACACATACACACACACACACACACACACACACACACCCCACACACACAATCACAGGTGCTGTTTATAAGGGGATAGTAACAAAACGGTGCTTGAAACGTGGCTGCATCGCCCCCTCCTCATGTCTTGCGGAGCTGTTGCAGAATTTGTCATAACCTGTTTTAATGTACCAGAGGTAAGAGGGGAAACTGTGACATTCAGGTGCTGTACAACGTAGGTCGTTTTTCATCTAATGTCTTATTTGATTCGTATTTTCCATATAAGTATTCATTATAAAAGGTTTGAGAGCTGTTGGTTTTTGTATCTCTCTATTAACTGTCTGTGCCATGAGTTGCCTAGATCAGCTGTTTGTACAGGGTGTGGTATTATGGCCTCTAATTGCTAGAGGGCAGAGGCATAAGTGTGCCTTTGAAAGTAAAATGTAGGCTAACATAACTATTCCTTATACTTGTATTCATTTGTATGCAAACAATGTACTGTGATTAACTTAATTTATCTTTTATAAGGATTAACGGATATAAATATCTACATTATTATATCCACATATATTTCAGGGAAATGTTTTTGTATAACTGACATGAATACAAGTTTGCATTTTTTTGCAATAAACTGAACTGAATTATTTTTGCTGACTGTGCTGTTGCAGCTGGCTCTACCCACACAGTGTGACACAGCCATTCGAGCCACAGTGTCTATAATATTATTTGACGCACCAGTGGTTTGCTCTTTTGATCCGCACCATAACGCAGCTTTCCTCTCCTCTGTGGTCGCTTGATAAACAGTGTGGTTTTTTTCTAAGGTTTCGAATAATGTTGATGCGGGTGGCACATGCTCTTCCTGCTAAAATTCTTGAATGTGTCTGACTGTCTCTCTCCACCTGAATCTGGGACTTTTAATGGTTCTTGCTACACACGTTTGGGATGCTTACTCTGCTACTGATTTCTGTGTGTACCATGTCAGACCACAGGTTTCATCATTTAGCTTAACTGACATGTAATATTGTTTGATGCAATACATACCAATAGAAAATGAAATATTTTAAAAGCACAATTTGGTCTCACGATGGCAAGACAGTTTAGTTTAATTTAGTAATCCTTCAATTTGATCTACATATGTTTTAAAAGCGGCAAGATATAATTCTTATTTTCCTTTTCTCAGGCACATATCTATCAGTACATTAAACCTTAAAATGGTGTAACATGTGATAGAAACATTTACGTTGCTTTTTTGTAAATGCAGTCTCTTCCAAGCAAACTCACACAACAATCTTGAAATGTATCTTTTCACATATCCCCCCAGACCACTGATGTGCATTTCTCCAGACAGGGTGATAGCTCAGGGTCATGCCATAGCGTTATAGCTCTGTAGCAGTTTTGGGGTTAAGTGCCTTGCTCAAGGACACATTGGTAGAGATGGTGGGCACTGTAGATTGTAATACCGGCCAACCTTTAGCTGCTCTACAACTGAAGCCCACTCTCCTGTCGGGGAAGGGAGCGAACCAGAGAATTCATGGGTATGGTTAGCTCCTCTAACCTGTAGGACAACTCTTCCCACACTTCAACATAAGTGTGATCACTGACAAATTACTTTGGTAATCACTCTTTGGCCCTTTAGAAGGACTCTTTACCGGAGCTTCCAATCTGCAGTTTTACAGAGCTGTGTCAACCTTTCACAGCGAGGAGCAAACACTGAATGGTCTCTGGCGGTTGCACAACGCATACATTCATCTGGTTTCTGAGAAAAGGGATGACTCACTTGACTTATTTTTTTGCCACTTCCCTTGAAACCCTATATTAAGAGTGAGACTATGTGCCTTTTTAAAGATCAACAACATTTTCCTCTTACAAAAGACAAGTTAAACTCCTAGCAATTTAACCAACCCTTTGTTTGTTAAAGAAAGCAGTAAAGATGTTCCTATATTTGTGTCTTGTGGGGTTGCAATTGTTCAAGATGGTCTTTGAAGGTTTGATCCTGTGTTGAAACTTCAATCCGTTACGAAAAGCACAGAGTCAGTGATGTGAAGTTGATTTCTCATGAAAACGTTTTAATGAGCGAAAGCACATCTCAAATCATGTATCAGTTGAAGGTTGACTCCTGCATGGTCACTTTCACCTATATACCCACTGATGAGACGCCAAAGAATGATAGGGGTGTCATTAGATTTTTGAATTATCTTGAAGGACAAACTGAACCGTTTTTCAACAAAAAAATATAATTGGTGTGACGTTTTTTTTCTCCAGCAACATACACTTGGTCCAATAATATACCTCTAGTTGTTTCAAAGGTGTTGTTGAGCACAGAGCAGGGATCAAGGGTGCTGCTGGCCTTTATTTACAGTAGGCCTACAGTCTATGGCGTGCTGAGTGACAGGAAGAGGATGGCAGCAGGCATCAGCCACAAGAGGTCTCTGCAGCTCAGAACTCCGCGTGGCAGGATGTGAATTCGGGTCTTCGGAACACGGAGCAGGTTGCCACAGTTTCAAAATAAGGTTAAAGGCCACGAGCACAGCTGAACATTTTGATATGATGTGGTTTAACTCGACTCACAATGTTTATGGTACAAACACATTCTCCCGCAGTAAACCCCCCCCCCCCCCCCCACACACACACACACACACACACACTACCAACAAACAAACAAACGCGCGCGCGCCACACACCACACACACACACACACACACACACACACACACACACACACACACACACACACACACACACACACACACACACACACACACACACACACACACACACACACACACACACACACACACACACACACACACACACACACACACACACAATGACATGACAGATATCCTTTACATGCGCGCGTCTGCTATTGATTTTTACGCAACAGGCCAGAACTCCTTGAACTAATTCCTGACCTGTCCCACTTTATTCATTTGCTTCAGATACTTCTCTTCAAACTACTGCCCCAAGAGCAAAAGTTAAGTGCTTTTTATTCCGCCTCCAAACTCTTATAAGACTCCTCCACAGTTACAGTTATAAACCACTCCCGCTCCTGGACTGGGCGTGCGTCAGGAGCGCAGGTGTGATAATAGTGTTCATTGCCAATATACCGTCATCCAAAGTGGTCCGCTTTTAGGAGATTTAAGACGGGACTAAAGTGGATTCTTACCTGCGCCCAGGTGGGTTTGGAAAGCTGACCGTCAAAGGAGTGGCAGAGAGAGAGAGAGAGATAGAGGAGGAGCGCACAAAAGGAAAGAAGCTGGAAAAGATACGGATGCAAAAGTGCCCTTAACACACAGAGCGAGAAACAGGAGCGACTCATCAACTGTTAACAGTTTTTAATTGTAATAGAACTGATCGACTCAGAGAGGAAAACATCTACAATCATGAAGAAATCTTCATATCAAGGTAAGCCTCTTGCTTGTAGTGTAACGTGTATTTTCTCACAAGACGTATAGGCTAGCCCACAGGAAAAGTTCCGACTTGTGTTTGTATTCTTGTGTGTGGTGTTGTGTGTGTGTTGTGTGTGTGTGTGTGTGTGTGTGTGTGTGTGTGTGTGTGTGTGTGTGTGTGTTGTTGTGTGTGTGTGTGTGTGTGTGTGTGTGTGTGTGTGTGTGTGTGTGTGTGTGCGCAAACGTGCTGCAGAGTGAGGAAGGATTTACATAATTTCAAGTTAATGTTCAACAGCATTAGCAATGGAGAAGTCTTTCTTTACGGCTCCTTTATATTAGAGAACATTTTAACCCCTCCTTTGCAAAATGAAAATGAAAATAAAAATAAAACAAATCCACACATAGATATGTAGTTGTGAAACATTTCTTGCCCGTTTGGACTCCAGAGGCCAGATGCTGTCTAAGTGTAGCCCTTACACATATGACATCATGCCATAAAGGTGGCACAGAGAGAGCTGACCTCATCTTTTTTTCTCTCTCTCAGTCCTTGGGCTTAATGTGAGTGTCTTTTTATATTGTGAAGAACATAACAACTAAACAAAGTTAAATGTACCACTTGTAGCCTGGGTTTTGTTCTTTCTTTATTGTTTATCCAGAACGACACTAAGCACAGAGTGCACACAGGGTTGTGCAAGATTCATTCATGTTTGAAGTACAGTATATAGTGCAGTACAGTACAGTACAGTACAGTTAGCCTGCTTATCTGTTTTGATTGACTGTTTTATGGTGCATTTCCTTTACTCCTCCACACTTATGCCCAACATAGTGACTTCAGTTGAGCATCTGCATCAAATGTGTGGTTTGGTTTAGACTGGATCAGATTGTGGTTATTGCGAAAGAATTTAAAGACAAACATAGGAGGTTATCAACTGGCTAAGACTATATTGTGATGATGGCTGTGCAGGTAAAGGTCTAACGTTGCCACCTTGCACAAAGAAACATTAACCTTTAACCTAGGGTGTTTTTACTGAAGGAAAGTTTCACTTAACACTAAGGCTGCTTCCACCCTCAAACAATCCATCATACTGTATTTGTATCGCTTTGTATAACTCCTTTATTCTTCCTTCCCTCTCTCCCCCTTTCTTTCCAGCACTATCCCTTCCGTCTTCTTTCTAACTGCTTGCCCCCACACCCCTTCTCTCTTCACTCTAAGCTCATACTCAGTCCAGTTTACACAAACCTATCCCACGGAATGCCATGCTTTCCCCAATCCTCTTCCCTGAGTCTTTGTGCGATGGAGCGTCCAACGGTTTTCCATCGGAGCCAGGCACATGTTGGGTCATGCCGCCTCCCTTCCTCCTGTTGTGTGTGTGTGTGTGTGTTTGTGTGTGTGTGTGTGTGTGTGTGTATGTGTGTGTGTTTGTGTTCTCCCACTGTTGCGTTATGTGTGTGGAGCTGTCACATTCTTTGTCAAAGCCCCACTCGGGTAAAAGTCTAATAACAAAGTGTGTGTGTAGTCTGACGTGTGCATGTGTGTGTGTGTGTGTGTGTGGGGGGGGGGGGGGGTATGGGTGTTTAGACAAGCATCAGAGATTATGAGGGCTGACTGAGACGGGAAGGTCGGTCCATGTGTCAGCATGTGTGTGTTGTGTACGCAAATATCCTATGCCACACACAAACCGACGCAAACACACACACACACACACACACACACACACACACACACACACACACACACACACACACACACACACACACACACACACACACACACAAAATCACTGCGTATCTGGCTCGTGAAGTTTGAGTTTTAGTTTTATAATTTTTGGGCAGTTGTATATATATATATATATTCATATGTGTGTGTGTTTATGTGTGTGTGCCTGGGTTCACTCATGCCCTCCCCCCCCTTGCAGCTGAACCCTGCTGGTGGAGCCAATCCCTGCCTTGCACACCACTCCCTCAAGTGGTCTGGATCAATGAGTAACCGTATGAATAACAGCCCGCTCCACGTACACACACAGAGTCATTATTTTCCAAGTACACCCCTCCTGGTATGTGCTTTTATGTCCTGCTCAAACACACACACACACACACACACACACACACACACACACACACACACACACACACACACACACACACACACACACACACACCACACACACACACACACCACACACACAACACACACACACACACACACACACATCTAATTCCACTATAGTTGTACCTGTGTGACAAATGCCTCAGTGCATTACGGCTTTTAGCCTGTTTATACTAGAGAGTCAGCAGCAACGCTTTGATTCTGAGCCTCAAGCTATTGTTAGGTGGTATCTTTGAAAGTCAAGCTATAAACTGTGTTGAGACATATTTGCCCTGTCATCTAGCAGAACATGCCGACGATGGTCTAACCTTCAATTTGGCTTCCTACAAGCCTGTGAATAACGGACTAATAAGGTATTGGAACACGTGGACATGTACTCTGCTTGGTATAGGATCCAAAAAGAGTGATGTATAATGGAGCTACAGGTTTTGACTTTGGGGCATAACTTTGACAAACAGCATCGGAAGCCAGAAAGGAAACAGAAGAGATTAGTTGATTATTAGTTGAAGGGATGTAACATAAGAACGACAATGATTGAGAATACATACATCAATAGGGATGTAAAATGGATGGATTTGATGGTTTGTTGTGCTGTATATTTTCATCCTTATTAGCTTAGCAACCGTAGCCTAGCACGGCAGGTCATAAGAGGTTTTATATTTCTCCACATGTTGAAGCATATAGGCCTGCAGTAGGAGTAGCAAAGTCAATGATTTCAAACATAGAACTAATGTAACGTTAGCTTGATTAGCCAGCTAGCTACAGCTGATAAAAAGGGGGTCATCCCTGTGTTCCCACAGCCCTGTTCCCATATAAGATCATTATAATTTTTTCAAAATTAATCCCTACGTTCCTGAAATTGACAATTTGGTTCAGACATCACAGCTGGGAGGTGAGGGTTAGGGTAAGGGGACAGGGAGAGGTTAGAACAGGAGTGAGACTGACACACACACACGACATACTTTCCTCTACTATACAGTTAGATTACTTGTAGGGCTATGGCAACATAGAACATAGACACGCTCCCGTAAAAAGTGCCAGCAACAATTGTTATTTCAGCTGACAAAGTCAGCGGTCACTGGCTATGGATGAAATGCTTTTCTTTTTTTGTGTTTGAATTTGAGAAGAATACCAATCGTTATGAGCAGGACATCTGCCCCTCTTTTCAAACTTGGAAACTTCATAGGAAGAATATAGAAAGACATTAACTGCACGGGCGTTTTGGTCACATATGTTTCCTTAAAGGTAGAAATGCTATACATCACAAGCGTATCTGGTTGTGCACATTTCTTGAATGCATTATATAGTCTAAAGTGTTTGGACCACCGTGTCATTGATATACCCTGGAATCTGAAGACCTATATACAGTCCATGTCTTGTCTCTGCCGTGTGTAGTCCTCCCCTCTCAGGCGCATGGAGCCTGTTCTGAAGTGTCCACTCCGCTCTGTGTTTATTATCTGCTGCCAAGAATGCAGCTCTGTGATGCTGAGAGCTGCTGCTTCTGCTCCTGCTGGGGGTGTAAACTGATCCAACAGACTGCCTGTATACTGTAGGCCCCAGGCCAGGAGGAGAGCCTGTAAAACAGATAATAGCAGGGTCAGAGGGGTACTGATGTGTTGTGTGGAACATCTAGGTGTGGGTAATTCAAATGATAAACACACAAGCACATTTGTTTATTTCACTATTTCAAAAAGCTACTGTGCTAATTGAAATACTTCTAACCAATAAATGACCTTGGATTCTTGTTCATCACACCGAACAACTGAACGACTTAAAGACCAGATTCGAAAGATTTTACAACCGATCTAAAAGTGTGTGTGTGTGTGTGTGTGGGGAGGGGGGGGGCGTCCTTAAGAAGAAATACAGATGTGTTCACGTCTGTAAAAACAGCGCTTATACAAGACGGAGAATAGCAACTCAAACTGTATGGTAACCTTGTCCTGTCGCGACACGAATACATGTTTTATTGGAACCAGCAATCATTTTTAGAGTCAGTGATCCACATCTGTTCAGAGAGCTTATTGGAGAGGAGATATACTGTAGCTCTCCTCAGTTAGCAAGATAATTCGTTTTGGCAGCACTTCAGCTTTGTTGTCAGAAGTGTCAAGATGTCAATTATAACCAAGACGTAATGGGACATTCACTCTTTATAACACAATGACTACCTGTAATGGGGAGGGAAAACGATCTGGATTGGCTTGAACTCATACTTCAATTTCAGTTTCGGTTTGACCATGCTTTATTATGCTGTAGCCTAAATGACCGTTCCAACATAGTACATCAAAATGAATTGGGTATAAGAAATAAACACAGATTAGGGGCGACTGTGGCTCAGGTGGTAGAGCGGGTCGGCTGATGATCAAAGGTTTGGAGGTTCGATTCCCGTCCTGCCACTTGTTTCATGGTTGTTGTGTCCTTGGGCAAGACACTTCACCCACCTTGCCTCGTGTGAATGTCGATAGTTAGCCTGCTATCGGTGTATGAATGTGTGTGAATGGTAACGTGGGAATGGGAACAGGTCTCCCTTGAAAAAGAGTCTCCGGTCTCAATGGGATTTACCTGTATAAAAAAAGGTAAAGATAATGATACACACATGCATACGTACAATGAGCATTGTGCATCGATCCCCTATACTGTGCCTATTGCGTCAATGTTGCGATGGATTGATGTTTGTTTACTTCTCTCCACATAGTTGCACCCTCCATGCAGTCGTGTAAATCGCTGTGTAAATACAGTTGCCAAAACTCTTAAAAACACATGTTATTTTATTTTTTTCCTATCTTTCTTGGAATGTCTAATCAATGCACACAGGCACAACAACAGCAGGCTCACTCGGTCGTTCACCTGTGACACATACAGTAACTACATGGTTTTTTTTACCCGGGGGAGTTTCAACCCATAAAGCTGTATGGACTATTTAACTGACTCTGTGGGCTTGAACAGCCTAACGAAAAAAGGAAGGCCGATCCTTATCTGCCACACCAGCATTGTTTTATAGACTGCTGTGGTTTCCTGTCTACAGGGCTTGAAGCACTTTTATACGACATGATTTGGGCTCGTGTTTGCATTGTTTGAGGAGTACAGAAAGGTGACTGTGACTTGGAAAAGCAGTGTTGGTTTTCCATGAGCGAGGTGGTGAGTGAGGCAAAGGCTTGTGTTTTGAAAGTGCAAGATCGAGGGAAAAAGGTGTTGCCAGTTACTTTTGGTGCCAGAACAACTGCTATTCATTTGCAAGGAGTGCAATTCAGGGTCATGGCCAATGTCTGTCCTCAACTACCTGTCTGTGGTGTGTGTGTGTGTGTGTGTGTGTTGTGTGTGTGTGTGTGTGTGTGTGTGTGTGTGTGTGTGTGTGTGTGTGTGTGTGTGTGTGTGTGTGTGTGTGTGTGTGTGTGTGTGTGTGTGTGTGTGTGTGTGTGTGTGTGTGTGTGTGTGTGTTCTGTGTGTGTGTGGGTGTCATTGAGAATGCATCCAGGTAAAGGCCTTATCTGGGCTGTAAAAACAATCTTGAAAAATGACTAGCCATTCAGCTGGTCTTGTTTTCTTCTTCTCTCTCACCCATCCATCCGCTCTGAGCTCTTTCACAGGCAGCCAGGCAGAGTTGCGAAACGCGTTGTTTGCAGTAAACCCTTGACATGTAGAATGAGGACTATAAAAACACAATGGAACTGATGAGGTGTGCCCCAATACAGAGGGAATTACGAATTACTGATGTAACAAGGGAATTTTGACCTAACAACATTTTTTTTGTTGACAAATCTCTATAGTTAGTCTTTATCTCCCATTATGACAGTATATGGGTGGTCCACTGATAGCAGGGTTGGGTTGGCAGTTCGATCACTGCCTCCTGCCAGATGTATATGTGTCCCTGGGCAAGACACTGAACCCCAAATCCCGCCCGCGTCTTTTATTAGAGGTGGCTGGTGGGAATATATTCTTCAATCTCAGCATATGTTATTCTATATGCAATATCGATTTATATCACGATATAGTGATATATACACTATATCGTGAAAATGTTGATTGAGAAACTGTTAAACATATCGTTTTTTTTGGCTGAACCAAATTTGTTGAAAAAAACTTTAAATGGATTCACAGAATAACTACAATTCTACTAATCAACTCTTGAGCCAGCACAACACAAATGTATCTATTTGGTCTACTGTAGCTTAGAAGGTTCAATAGATGTTTTTAAATTGACTAAAAAGCCAGAGTGGCTTAGTATCAAACAGGTGTGTTAACCATTTATCCAGGAGATGTAACAGATAAAAGTGTTTAATAGCTGATGTCAGAATGAAATGAATATAACAGTAATTAGGTCAAATAAAACAACGAAAACCACAATTACATTTTTGGCAATGCCTGCCTCACAGTTACTTCATGGAATAATAAGAAACTTCACCTCAAGCACTGAACGGAAAGGTGGAAGCAAAGGGTGACAGAGTAAAAGGGAGGGATAAGAAAGAGGGAAGGTAAAGATCTATTGACCTCAGAAAGACACAGCGTGGCCTCCTTTTGCAAACACAAATCTCAGGGAGTTCTGTGACAGAGCATGCATTAAAGTGTATGTATAGTAGTGTTTGCAAATCACTCCACCCTTGCACATGTATCTGTCAGTGTGTGTGTGTGGTGTGTGTGTGTGTGTGTGTGTGTGTGTGTGTGTGTGTGTGTGTTGTGTGTGTGTGTGTGTGTGTGTGTGTGTGTTCTGTGTGTTTCAACTATGCGTTTAAGTGCTGAACTCTCTGTCCTGTGTTAGCCTTTTCAAGTCATCTAAGACCAAAAACTAATCAGTTGACATGTTTGTCCAGGCATAGCCATGCACTTGACCGGTCATGCTACACACACACATAATGCAATTGCCATCAAGCAGTTGAGGCCTTTGGTAAATACACAGGCAGCCATGCATATACTCCAGTCCACAATATAACTTGCAGCGAGTGCTTAAAGTAGGTTTTATACAATCTGCATGAACTGTGGTTTCATTGTTTTTATATATCATGTGCTTATAATGACTTCTATTGTCAGTGTCATAAGGCAAATATGACCGCAGAAGATTAGAACACCGCCTGAAGGCCAAAAAAGACATGGATCATAGTGAGACATTTATGAAACCTGTTCAAGCTTTGTTATGTGTGTGTGTGTGTGTGTGTGTGTGTGTGTGTGTGTGTGTGTATGAGTGTGTTTTGCGGCCCAGACAAGACTGAGCAGGTAGAACCACACACTCTGCTCATAGACAAACACACACGCACACACACACACACAACACACACACACACACACACACACACACACACACACACACACACACACACACACACACACACACACATACACACTTTTGTACACAGTTAACTTTGCAGGTGTTACTCCTGTGGTTTGTATTTACAGTATACGCTCACTGTGATTGGCTGAAGCATATTTGTTTATTTACTTTGCCCTTGTTCAATCCTCTGTTAGGACTTCTGCGACACATTACTTTGTTGCGATAGTAAACTTTGCCTGGTCTGTTTGAATCACTTGGTGTTTGCAGGATGTGTGTCTCTCTGTGTTGTGTGTGTGTGTGTGTGTGTGTGTGTGTGTGTGTGGTGTGTGTGTGTGTGTGTGTGTGTGTGTGTGTGTGTGTGTGTGTGTGTGTGTGTGTGTGTGTGTGTGTGTGTGTGTGTGTGTGTGTGTGTGTGTGTGTGTGTGTGTGTGTGGTGTGTGCGTCGCGTGCTCGTGTATTCCCAAGCTAGAAGAGTAAATAGGTACAAACATGCTTTTTGGCTGCAAGGCCTGAAGGTCTTGGCTGACTCTTATTTGCCTTTTCCTTTTTCCATGCACCTAAAGCTCTAAAACAAACATGGATGCGTACACACACTCACATAATAGAATGATGGTGTTATCACACAGCTCATGACTGATGAATGATTTGCTCTTAAAGCAAGAAAAGGGGTCAACTGTGTCTATTGAACCCCTTGACAGTCTGAACGCCCTGTTACTGATTTAAGACTATACTCTAAAGAAAATGACTCAATACTTCCTCTCTGAATCAACGGTGAGGCCCGCGGGCAGCTGCTGCTGATATTAACATCAACTTCAGTTATGCATTCACAGTAAAACGGTGTATAATGATACTGTAATTTGGAATCAGAGTAAAGACATTGTATGTTACTCCACACGGTACTTTTTAAGCAACTCATAAAATTTAAAGTTATATCCAAAAGGGTATGACCCCTATTCAAAGTTCTCAGACAGAATGTGAACTTGACGTGAATAGCATTTCCTCCACAGGCTGGCAAAAATTTTATTAAGTTAAATTTGTGTTTTTTTGATGCACAGATGGTTGAAAAATGATCTTGACCTGTTTTTCTTAGGGTGCTCAGAGTAACTTGTTCCATAGCAGGACATTGCCTTTTGCCATTAGTTTGTCACAGACATGTTGTCTGATTCAATGCTTCTAAAGGTTGCACTGTTGTGTTTGCTGCCGTTGACAGGTTATTCTGACCCGCTAGGAATACACAAACACACACTGACCGGTTCATTAAACAGCAATAATCTTATCTTTTTATGACAAAAAATATAAATAATCGCCCCTTTGAAAACTATGCAGAGGTTGGGAAGTAAATGAGCAATGGTGAAAAGTGTGGATTGGGTGTTGATGTGGCATCAATTAAATATGTCAACAATGGTGCGCATTTTCAGACATCTGATGCAGGTCACGTCTGCCAGTCATCACAGTAGCATATTCACTCCTTTTATCCCCCTCGGTCAGACCGGATGTCTTTGTGTTGCAACCAGTAACAACACAGGCGTAAACAACACTGTGTTTTGCCGGCATACTGTAATTGGCAGAAAATGAGTGTCACGGTGTATACACTGATTTGCGGCAGGAAGTATTTCTAAGAATTTAGAAAAAAAACAGGATGGGATGGCTGACTCACCACTGGCCACCGGATGAATATAGCTCATTCAGACAGTGACTGGGATGGTACAGCACAGGGACAGGAGAAGTGGAGATTTAAAAAAAAATTGTGGTGATCTAATGATAGTGTCTGTGTGTTCATGTTAATCTATTTGATCAGTCACATAGGTAATTTGTTCAGTGGTGCTTTGTTGTCTAATAGGAAACATCAACTAAAGTTAAATCCTATTGTATTAAGATCATGTACATCCATGAGTAGTCTACTTTGCTTTTATACAGCCATCTTTGTTTAACAGGAAAAAATAAAACAATGAATGATTCAAGCTCTGACAATCCAGATATCTCTTTGCAACCAAAGCCTTTTTCAGATTGGCTAATAGATTTAGAAAAAAAAACTTCAGGAATGCTCGCAGCTCTGTGAGGCTTGTACTGGGGAACAGAGGTTAACTGAGCCAAATGCTAATGATAGCATTAAACATGCTCACAATGACAATACTTGATGTTGAGTTAAGAAGCTAACATTTTTACAATGCTAACATTTGCTTATAGAAAAGAATAGCATTATGAAGCTAAAAAGTTAGACAAGTTAGCTCAACTTGGTTAAAAAGAATAGTCATCACCATTGTTTCTAATGAAGCTGAATCACTCTCATCTGAACAACAGATGTCTGGTTCATTCACCCTTCATCCATGACTGGTGAATCAGCAGAACTGAAACACACACCTTTCACACACCCACACACACACACACACACACACACACACACACACACACACACACACACACACACACACACACACACACACACACACACACACACACACACACACACACACACACACACACACACACACACACACACACACACACACACGCTCCAGAGCTGATCAATGAGATAACCATAGGCATTCCACTAGTGTTGCCAGGGAGCGGGTCATCAGCCAACAGGAAGAGTCATAAGTCATCATTTTACTGCAGAGAGACCTGATGAAAATACACACAATATACATTTTATTGCTATGCCACTCCATGCCTTTTCTTCCATATGCCAAGTTTGGTCTGAGTTATTTCCACATCACCCACACAATCGTAAAAAAATAAAAACCACACATGAATCTGGGGAATAGAATGTCTGGCTTTTTCTACAAGAGCCGAATGTCAATTTCATGGTGGTCAAACATTAATAGCGATCTTTCAAACATTGGTTGACATTTGTATTTTTTTACACATGACAACTGTAGATTATTTGGGCTAAATGAGAATGTGTCTTCCGCAAACTTGTTGCTCGCTTATTGCATGTTGCATTCTGTACATGTCGCATGCTGCAGTAGTGGTAACAGTTAACACTGCCAACGGTGTTTGAGTGTGTGTATGAAATGTAAAAATATGTAAAGCGCCTTGTGACCCTGGTCTGTGAAGGGCGCTATATAAATAAAGCTTACTTACTTACTTACTTACTTACTTACTTACTTACTTACTTACTTACTTACTTACTTACAGTTAGCTGATGCTCCTATCCATTGCTTTAGATAAAAAAGCTCTGTAAGTCTAAGTATTATTTTAAACAGTGAACTTATTTTTCAGATGTTATGTATCAGTGCATTTGCAATCATTTTCTCATTCAAGATGGTTGCAGTAGTTTCTCTTGACTTTCCAGAATATTTAACTCAAATTCTGTCTTCTGTCTTTTTCTCTATCTACAGCGAGATCAGCCAGCACTCGGGTGAGGAGAACAGAAAGAGAGGGATCTGGCATCACCAGTCCCAGTAAGTAGACTGCACCCCTGTCATATATTTTCTCTACAATCACATCATTTTCCCTTCCCTCCTGGACATGCATGAACTGGTATGCATGTCCAGTTCATACATACCTAAACATACCTAGTATATCTGAAATAATGTCCAATCCCGGATGTACAATCATATGAAAAAGTTTGGGAACCCCTCTCAGCCGGCATTATAATTGACTCTGCTTTCACAAAAAAAATATAAAAGTGGTATGTCTTTAATTTACCAGGAACAGCTAAGTACTGGGATGTTTTCCAAACAAAGATTTTTTGAAAAGCAGTATTTGGTTGTATGAAATAAAATAAAATGTGAAAAACTGGCTGTGCAAAAATATGGGTACCCTTGTGGTTTTGTTGATTTTAATGCCTGTAACAGCATGTAAAACTGATTACTTTAAACACAAAGTTGGTTGGATTATGTTGTTAAGCCTTGAACCTCATATAATTGTCTGTTTAATCATGAGAAAATGTATTTTAGGTGCCTAAATGCAAGTTGCACTTCTCTTTGACTCTCTGCTGAAGTGAGATAGAATGGGATCATCAAAACAGCTCCCAAAAGATCTGAAAAACAAAGATTGTTCATTGTCATGGTTTAGGGGAAGGCTACAAGAAGCTTTCCCAAAGGTTTCAATTGTCAATTTCGACTGTAGGGAACGTTGTCAGGAAATGGAAGGACACAGGCATAGTGGCAGTTAAACTCAGGCATGGCAAACCAAGAAAAAAACAGGAGCGCATAGGTGGAGGATTGTGAGAATGGTTGCACACAACCCACAGATCACCTCCAAAGACCTACAAGAACATCTGGCTGCAGATTGTGTATCTGTACATCGTTCAACAATTCAGCGCAATTTGCACCAAAACATCCGCTTTTTATAAAGACCAAATAACTTAATTTTTGTCTCATCAGTCCAAAGTATTTTCTTCCAATATGAAGCTGGCTTGTCTAAATGAGCTTTTGCATACTCCATGCAACTGTATCTGTGGCGTGGGCGCAGAAAGGGCTTCCTTCTCATCACCCGGCCATACAGATGTTTTGGTGCAAATTGCACTGAATTGTAGAACCATGTACAGATACACAATCTGCAGCCAGATGTTCTTGCAGGTCTTTGGAGGTGATCTTTGGGTTGTGTGCAACCATTCTCACAATCCGCCACATATGCTGCTCTTGTACTTTTCTTGGTCTGCTAAACCTGGGTTTAACTGCAACTGTGCCTGTGTCCTTCCATTCCCTGACAACGTTCCTTACAGTAGAAATTGACAATTGAAACCTTTGGGAAAGCTTCTTGTAGCCTTCCCCTAAACCATGACAATGAATAATCTTTGTTTTTAAGATCTTTTGGGAGCTGTTTTGATGATCCCATTCTGTCTCACTTCAGCAGAGAGTCAAAGAGAAGTGCAACTTGCATTTAGGCACCTAAAATACATTTTCTCATGATTAAACAGACAATTATATGAGGTTCAAGGCTTAACAACATAATCCAACCAACTTTGTGTTTAAAGTAATCAGTTTTACATGCTGTTACAGGCATTACAATCAACAAAACCACAAGGGTACCCATATTTTTGCACAGCCAGTTTTTCACATTTTATTTTATTTCATACAACCAAATACTGCTTTTCAAAAAATCTTTGTTTGGAAAACATCCCAGTACTTAGCTGTTCCTGGTAAATTAAAGACATACCACTTTTATATTTTTTTTGTGAAAGCAGAGTCAATTATAATGCCGGCTGAGAGGGGTTCCCAAACTTTTTCATATGATTGTATGTACTGACTGACGTTCTATGTATTCTTCATCCTTCATCTTCCACATGTGGTCATTGTAAAAGACTATGGTTGCGTTCCAAATCGCATACTTTCTACTATATAGTATGTAGAAAAAAGATTTAGGATGTCCCGATTCTTGTGGCCAGATTTAGGATGGTTAGAAGTACCCGGATGTCCTACTTCATGCGGCCAAGATTGTTAGTGTTGAAAACTGCATCCTATTTTCCTATTTGGGCAATTCTGACCCACAATCCAGTGCGCACGTGAAGTGACGTCACATCGACGAAGCCTCCATATGAAAACAAACGGGGATGCGACGGATATAAAAGCAAGAGGCAAGATCAAGGCGCAATGTTATGATGAAATAAAAGAGCATAAGTATTTTCCAATAGTATGCCTACTGCATCCTAACTAGATTCTTTTTATCGTCGGATGTTGTATGTAGAATAGAAAAAAGAAAGAGTATGCGATTCGGAACGCAACCTCTATTTGGACTCATGTACCTTCTATTTAATCACTCACTATTCCGGTTAAGTATTAAGTAAGTCAGTGTCATCGACCTCCAGTAGAGATGTGAGATTCAGAGCAGCTATTGTTTCCTGCTCAGACAGCAGTTGGTATCAGGTGATCACAGATGAAAGGATAATTACAGTGCATGGTATCCTAAAGGACGGAATACTTTTGTGTCTTGGTGCACACGTTGATGTCTGAGTGTCTTAATGTCTTGTAATTGTGTTTGCTTTAGTCTGCATTCACACACACAGTTCAATTAGCATCACCCTCACCGTCAGCTGAGCGTCATTCATTTTGTTCAATCGTTTTTATAATCACATTTCCGCTCAACGGTGTTTTTTGCCACCATCGCAGCCTACAAGGCAGCGCTACCTGGAAGGCCCTAACCCTAACCTTAACCTTAACCCTTACCTCAACCAGGCAGCGCTGCCTTGAAGGCTCAACACCAAACACCCACATTTTCTGTATATGCTTTGGTTTTCATTTGGGGTTTTTAGTTTGTTTTTAAGTGTTTTTAAGAGGTACTCCTGTGTTTGTGTGTGTGTGTGTGTGTGTGTTGTGTGTGTGTGTGTGTGTGTGTGGTGTGTGTGGTGGTGTGTGTGTGTGTGTGTGTGTGTGTGTGTGTGTGTGTGCGTGCGTGTAAGCGTGAGCCCATAGCTTCAGTATTGCTGTGTTGGCATGCAGGCTGTGGCTGTGGCTCACCACTGAGGCATCTTCTACAGTGGATGAGCTAAGGCCTTTTTGCAGCATCAGCACATAAAGAGAGGGGGGGACTTAAGCACAAACACACACACATGCTAGGTTTACAACACACATAAGCAAATGTTTTTGAAGGCACCACATGCTAGTAGCACGGCATGGAAGGAGTTGTGTGTGTGTGTGTGTGTGTGTGTGTGTGTGTGTGTGTCTGTGTGTGTGTGTGTGTCTGTGTGTGCGCAGGCGTGTGTGTGTGTGGCCATGAGTGTCCTGTTTTGTCAAATGTGCAGCATGCAAGCCGTGACTTGAGAAACATGAGATCATTTCCTCATGGTGTTCATTTTTGACACCTTCAACTGAAATGCATAAGCATGCTGGATTATAGGACTCGTTTTTCTGAAGCAGGCTCCAGGATGTGTATTCATTCCACATACCGCTGACAGGCAATTAGACAGCCCGACACACTCTGACAGTGCACGGTGGTTGTGTGTGTGTGTGTGTGTGTGTGTTGTGTGTGTGTGTGTGTGTGTGTGTGTGTGGTGTGTGTGTGGTGTGTGTGTGTGTGTGTGTGTGTGTTGTGTGTATCTGGTGTGTGTAGTTTGGGTTGTGTGTTTGTGTCATGATATACTTCTGTGGAAGGAATTACAAAACGAGAAGAGGTTTCGGGAGCAAACGAGGACAGCCACATGAGCGTCAACAATGCTTTGAGGACCCAAGAGGAATTTTATTGTAAGATTTACATGAAAGCTTGAACTTCCCACCCACCCAGTCTAGTCTATGGAAACAGCTGTAAAATCAATCTGACCCAGACAGACCCATCTGGGTGTGTCCATTTCGTCGGTTTTATTCTGCTTTACTTCTTGTCAGCCTGTTATTTTCAGCATCAGAGCGTCTTGACTTCTTGAGCTGCTGTGTTTTACTATCTATGAACCAGAGTGACAAGAAGTGAGTAGATTGGCAGACAGACCGCACAAAAACATGCCGACAGACAACAGACAGACAGACAGGCAACAGACACGCACACACACACACACACACACACACACACACACACACACACACACACCACACACACACACACCACACACACACACCACACACACCACACACACACACACAAACACACACAACACACAACACACACACACACACACACACACACAGGTTGTTGGGAATGCTTGAGGGTTAAGGATAAGGCTGCTTGTCAGCAGACCTCCCTGACGTTGACACAATTGCCACAGGCTGTATTTGTGTGTGTGTGTCTGTGTGTTCTCATTGGCATTGGGAGAGAGATAACCCATACAAAACAGTTGCCGTCAGATTTACGAGCCGGCAGGCGGATGCTTACTGTAACTCATGTACACACATACACACACACACACAGGTCTATTCAACACTGTTCCTATTGTTGATCTGTGTGCTCTTAAATCATATGGCAGTCAGCAGATCCAGCTCTATTGGACACACAAACGCACACAAATTCAGTAATGATCATAATCTAAAAAAAGTCATTTCTCCAAGATGCAACGATATCCTCTTGTGTTACGGGTTAAGCTATCGAATAGTAATGAAATGATATTAAAATGATTGCTCAGCAAGATACTCCTTTATTGACTAGTATCACCTCATGTCATTTGACTTGGATCCAAAAGAAGAACTAGTGAATGAACAAAGTGATTGTGAGAAAACATTTCACAGACAGGAGGGAGTGAGTGATCGACATTTCAATGAGTCCTTAATTACTCTGGAGTTGTATTGTAAATCGTCCCTTGTGCTCTTTAGCCACGGCAATTTGCTGCCACAACATTTTGGCCATTGGGGTCGCTAAAGAGCACACTTCCTTCATTTCAACACCCAATGCATTGGTATCAGGCAGCTGGCCTTCATTAGAAAATGAATGAAGATATGACTGCAGACATGTATGTAAATAAAATACAAACACACAACACACACACACACACACACACATACACACACACACACACACACACACACACACAACACACACACACACACACACACACACACCACACAAGAACACATACACACGCTGCTTGCTATGAGGAATACACAAACGTCTGCTAGAGGGATGTGTGTGTGTTGTGTAGCACAAGACGTCAGGCTGACATGTCTGAGTGTGTTTGATCTCTCTATCAGAGCTCAGACGCTCGCCATGTGACCTATGACCCGCACGCAGTGTGAGGGACGTGCCAGGGGGCAGAGGTCATCTGAGTTTCCTGAACACACTGACGAGTCGCTTAACACACACACACACTAACACACACACACACACACACACACACTCACACACTCACACTCTCTCACTAATCCTCTGTTCGACCTCTGTGTCAAATGGCCTCTTTCAGTCATTTTTCTTAACCAATAACACAGACACACAAATCACGCTGCCTCCCTTTAACACATTTTTTGGAGAGTATTTTTATTGTTTTCTGTCTTTTCATGTAAATACTAGAACAAAGGCAGAGCTGTACGTGTCCTTCACCGTGAGTAAAGTCTAGACATATGCGTTCAGGGACAGGCTTTCAATCCTTCATGACAAGATTGCTGTCGGTATCAATTTAATCAAGGCCACGGCTCACACATACACACACACACACACACACACACACACACACACACACACACACACACAACGCACACACACACACACACACCACACACACACACACACACACACACACACACACACACACACACACACACCCAAAACCCACAGAAGGAACATTTTTAAGTGAGCTGACGGAAGAGTTTGCGAGTCCAAAGGGTTATTTTAAGTCTGTAAGGAGCCAGTCCCATGTCACATGGTGGAGCTAATGGTTTCTATTTTCAAGATACAATGCTGCTTCAGTCTTTTGGTCTCGTCTGAAGGAAAGAGTGAAGGAGAGAAGGAGAGAGAGAGAGGGAGAGAGAGAGGAGAGAGAGAGAGAGAGAAAGAGGGAGAGAGGGAGAGAGGGAGCGGTGGACGCAACATATGATCAGCACATGGGGATGTCGTAATTCCGAATTCATTAGCAAGACACACTGAAGGAATCAAACTATAGGGGGGGGGGGGGGCAGAATAGAGACAGGGAACCAAACAGTAAGAAGAGGAGGAAGAGGAACACAGGGAGAGAGAGAGAGAGAGAGAGAGAGGGAAGAGAAGGAGTCCAAAAAAAGACAGAGCGAGGGAGGGAGGGAGGGAGGGAGGGAGGGAGAGAGAGAGTGTGGAGTCAAAGAGCAGACACTACATGTGGCTGTGGAGGGAGTGATCTGGTTATGGAGGGGGACAAATTCTCAGGTAAGACCAAACTCTCCGTAAACTTGCTGTAGCGCCGAATTCAGTTCACGCTCTTAATCTGGACTGGGGGGGGAGAAAAGGTAGTTTAAGGTTTTCAATCTTTCTTTCCTTTCTTTTTTTTAATCCAGTGTCTCTTCTGTAAAAGCCAGCCTCTATTCCCCCCCCCCCCTCTCTCTATGGTATTTTCCACTCTCTCATTCTGTCCTATTTGCTGACTGCATGTTTTCGTTTGGGGTTTTGGGAAAGCCGGAGCTGGGAGCTTGTGAGTTTGTGAGCTTGTGAGCTGTGCAGGGTTTGTGTATTAGCTGCTCTGCCGACCTGTTCTGGGTTTTATCTGTCTTTATTTCTTATCTGCTCTGTGCCTGTCATGTTTGCAGGCTATTCTGTCTGTGTTTGTGCCTGCACCGTGTCCACCTCCTCTATTGTCTCCCATGGTTCAATGTTTTTTTTTGTCTTTTACAGGTCGTTGCTTAGTCACCCCTTCCTTTGCCATTCCCAACGTTGTCTGCTGTCTTAAGAATTGTTCAAGGGCAGGAATAAAAGTGTGTTGAAGTGACACAGGAAGGGCCCTAATTTCTTAGACATTTCTCTCTCTGTCTCTCTCTCTCTTCTCTTCTTCTATTTCTTTTTCTGCGTTCTCCCATTCTTCATTGGTGTGTGAAAACAGGAAAGAGCTGTGTTTGAACAGTACTACTCTTGTCCCTTGTGTCTCTGATCCCACTTGGGCCATCAGTCAGTCCTCCTTTGGCTATAACAGGATAGAGAAAAAGCCCTGCTTCGCTCCGCTAGCAAAGAGTGAGCCAACTGTGCAAGAAGAAAGAAGTGTACTTTTTTCTAACCCTCTGACGTGTTGTTCCCCTGTTGGATGCAGTAAACAATAGCATATGCATAGTGAATTGATGTGCTTGTCTGTTTGTGTGTGTGGTGTGTTGTGTGTGTGTGTGTGTGTGTGTGTGTGTGTGTGTGTGTGTGTGTGTTGTGTGTGTGTGTGTGTGTGTTGTACGTCATGCTAAAGTCATTAGTGAGGCAATGCTGTCTGCTTGGTGCTTCATAATGGTATTTTTATGAGCGTTTGTGTGAGGGGTTGTTAAAAAGCATTAAGTGGAAATGGTGAAGTGGCTGCAGCATGCATATGTGTGTGTGTGTGTGTGTGTGTGTGTGTGTGTGTGTGTGTGTGTGTGTGTGTGTGTGTGTGTGTGTGTGTGTGTGTGTGTGTGTGTGTGGTGTGTGTGTGTGTGTGTGTGTGTGCGCTGGGTTGTGTGTTTTTGACCTAGCATACCTTGTAGCACCTACACAGTGTGTGAAATCTGGATGTAGGTGAGCCATTGACAAGTGTGTGTGTGTGTTACTGAGGTATCACCCTCCATCCTCTCTCTCTCTCTCTCTCCTCTCGTTCTCTTCTCTTTTGTCTCTCTCTCTTTCTCTCTGTCATTGTGGCCCCTTGTCTCCAGGTGCTTCCTTCTTCAGGGAGCTGTATCTGCCTTCAGCTGGACATACTTTGTGTTTTGAGTGAGTGTTCACTGGAGGACTATAAATGCATTCGTACACAAATTATAACACACTGTGTGTGTGTGTGTTTATTTCTGTATGTGTCTCAGCCTTTGGGTTCATAGTGATGGGGCAGGCATGGAAAAAACAGACAGACATGTCCGAGTGTGACCGTCTAAAGCCTGTGTGCTCAATGTGTGTGAATGGGATGTGGACTCCACTTATTTACAGACACAAAATGCTTTACATCGCTTTGTACACATTCACCCATTCATACACACATAAATACACCGATAGCAGTAACTATCAGGAGCAATTTAGGGTTCAATGTCTTGCCCAGGGACACTTGGACATGTGGCGGGGAGACGGGGGATCGAACCACCGACCACGCAACCCAGTGGCCGACCGCCCTACCCACTTTGCCACAGCCGCCCTGAATGTGGCAAATTTTAATAACATCAATCCTATCAATCCCTTCTGGTCTGTTGTCTTTTTACATGTTTTAATCAAAATATTATACAAATTGTCCCCTGCTACTTGGACAGGGATCATGATGAGTACCTCTTTTGTGCCTCTGTCTAATCAATTGACTTCCCGCTATTATGTTCCTTCCCTCTCTGGTGATATGCGAGGCTCCCTTTGTTTCCTGTGTTTTCTTGTCACATGAATGAGCAGTGATGACGCTCCCAAACGGAAACTGTCCATCAGTCACACACACCACACACACACACACAACACACACACACACACACACACACACACACACACACACACACACACACACTCAATGTTGTGAATAAAGGCCCAGAGCGGCTGACGCGTCCCCATTCATTCCTTCCAGTCACAATGAGGTCATCTGATGGTGTTTGATGAGAGTGTGTATGACACAGCAGACCACAACTTGTAGAGCAGTCTCTCAGCTACACATTAGCTGACCCTCATGAAAACCCTTCAACACATTCTGTGAGAGATGACAGTCATCTTGAATCTCTGCTGAACATTTTCTCTTTAAGATGAATTATACTCTTCCCCCAGCAGGTGGGGGTGCTGAGTTGAGAAATCCTTTACGCCCAACTCTTTCCATGTCAACTTCTCTCAGCTGAGAACTCACACAAGGACGTGGGAGATTTGTTTTTTAAGTGTTCTGCAGTGTATTCTTGGTCACACAGTCCACTTGTATATTTGAATATAGGCTTATGGAGAACTGTATTAAAAGGGAACTGCTGCAGCCATGTTTCCTCCTGATGATACATGATGAGTGTTGTTTTGGGCGGGCTGCCATGGCAACGTGCTGAGCAGGACACTATGTGTGAGTACAGCAGTGGGTGGAACAGTGACGGCCATCACAACGCTGGCCTGTTGACGCACCAAACAGTCTCATTAACCGCTGGAGAGATGGAGCGGAGGTGGGAGAAAGAAAGAGAAAGAAAGAAAGAGAGAGAGAGAGAGAGAGAGAGAGAGAGGAGAGGAGAGAGAGAGAGAGAGAGAGAGAGAGGCCAGTTGAGAGTCATCTCTGATGGAGGACAGCTGCTCTCTCTATTTACCAAGCCATTCCAGCCCATGCGTGAGGAAACACACACACACACAGACACACACATGCAGGCAGTGGCATGTGTCGGTACACTCACTCACATACACAGGCACTGCTGACTGCAAAGAAAACCACTGAGCAAAAGTAATTGAAGGGGCATGCCAGTGTGTGCGGTGTGGGTGGGTGGTTGGTTGGGTGTGGTGTGTGTGTGTGTGTGTGTGTGTGGGTGGGTGGGTGGGTGTGTGTGAGTGTGCAGTGCAGCACCATGTTTCCAACAGGTGCTGCATTTGATTAAAGTTAGCAGGGCCTGGCCTGGTGCTGCTGTTTAACATTTGGTTAAGAGGCAGCTGCTGTCACTACAGCTGTGCATATACTTAGACGAAGCAACTTCCCCATGTGCGCTCTGGGGCCACACGAGGGGTTTTCGTGTGTGTGTGTGTGTGTGTGTGTGTGTGTGTGTGTGTGTGTGTGTGTGTGTGTGTGTGTGTGTGTTGGTATTACTGTGATTTCGTCTGACCTAAATGACTTCACGAAATTTTAAATTCACACATCTTGCAAACTTCTTACTGTACACCAAGCGTTTCTAAAAAGCAATCCTCTCTGCACTGCTTCCCCCTAGCCATTCCTTCCCACGTTAAGCTAAAGCACAGTACTGTACTGTAATGAAAGAGGAACACTTTTCTGCTTGTGTTTACACTCCCAGTGCTGCTGATTCCATTAGCCATGCTAACACTGCTATGTTTTTCGGTGTCTCTTTCTATACTTCTTTCGTTCTCACACACTGCAGGGGAGAAACCCTCCTGCCTCCTAGTTTCCATTAAATCCATATGGGTTCAGTATCACTTGCTTCACATTCACTCTTTCTCTCTGTCTTCCTACTGTACCTGGGGTGGTACCTGGCACACATTTCCCCTCCCTCCCCTTCATGTCTTGTCTGTCCATCTCTCCAGACTCTCCCCTCTCCCCTCTCAAGTCCTAGGCCAGGTGAAGCTGCTTATTGTGGGGGTTGGTTGCCATGTAAACAGAGCTGCTGTAACTAACAAGTCACGTCCAAAATATATACGGACTTGTGTGCAAATGAACGCACGCAATCAATGCAAGCAATGTGTGCACTCACCCAGCACACAGCACGCACACACACACACACACACACACATTTGACTCCTTCCAGATGGCCTGTTTGATGACTCGTCGTGTGTTGTCTGCATAGTGCATTGAGGCCCAACAAAGCTTTTGTTGTTTTAGGATGAACTCTGAAGCAGGAAGCTGGGGGTTTCCTCTTTAGCTGATACTGGTAGAGTTTGAAATAACAATGACAATGTCTAAACGTGACGTGGTGACCTGCTGAAACACTGATCATTAGCCACACTTTAAAACAGGCATGTGCTGGTCATACAAAGCACAACTTTCAGCAAATCTAATGTTTTTAGATGTTTTTATTAGTTGAACTTCAAAGTCAGATATTTGAATTTCTTTTTTGAAACTATAATTTAATTTATTATTTTCAAAACCCTTTATAATTACCATTGACACAATTATTGTATCGGAAGTATATTATTCCCTCTCCTTTTTTTCGACCTGCCACTGAACAGGTGATGAAAATTATTGTTAAATGTGCAGGCAGAGATAGATTTTAAACAGTGAATCTGGTTGCTACATTTTGGTGATAAATCAAATATGGTATGTCAACCGTTACCTTATTGTAATTTGTGTTATTTTTTGTTATTTTGAGGCGTTGAGTTTTAACATAGCTGCAGTCGTGAATAAAACAGGTTCATGTGCATCCCAGCATCCCACTGCCCAGAGTGGGTTTGCTTTCCAATAAAACCTTTTTCTTGGAGGCAAGTGGACCTTGGTGGTGGTGTGTGTGTGTGTGTGTGTGTTTGTAATTGTGTGTGCTAGCGTGTGTGTGTGTGTACGTGTGTGTGTGTGTGTGTTTGTAATTGTGTGTGCTAACGTGTGTGTGTGTGTACGTGCATGTTTGTGCGTGTGTGTAAATCGACTGTTGACATACACAACCTGCAGTTGCCCTGGCATTGCCCTAGCAACTGCTACAGTGGCCTGGCATCCGTTAATAGAAGTTGTCCCCTTTGCCTCCCACTCCTCTCCTTGCTCCTCTCATTTTTCAGCTCTTATGAAGACAGGAGTGACTTCAGAGTGGCGGTGGGTCTGGGCTTTCTTTAAACAGCAAGGCGGCTGTTTCTGTCCCTCTTCATCTGTGTGCTTCAGTGCAACATAACACCAGCAGCTGCCTAATTCAAATACATTGACACAAAGCACAAATGTACAGGATCGCCTCAGGCCCAGAGACATTTATTCACTATCTGGATTTCACAGACAATGGTTATCGTCATCCTTTATTATCCAAACAAAGAATCAGTATGAGAAAAATCCTACATTATCTCCTCACGATGAATTCATTATGGTGATGATAATGTGTATGGTAGCTGTTAGGCCTGTTGCATTTCTTCTATATCTCACAGTTTATCATCAGTGTTGACAAGGAAGAATTTTGTTTTTTAGAAGCCCCTCCCCTCCTCCCTTCAGCCACAAGGAAGATAACCCATGAGGCAGCACTAAAGTTTACCAGAAAGAAGAGTCAGTGTATTGGAATTCACACCAAAACAAGCTAAATATATCAGCGCTAATATATGCAATGAACGTGACCTTGTAGGACCTTTCACAGTCACACACACACACACACACCACACACACACACACACACACATTTAGGGGATTTTATAAAGTACATGAGTTATGCTAATTGCAGATTAATAAAAAGGGTTTTCATAGCAGTGTGTTGCATACTGCATCACTTTGACTGCTATGATTTGTTCTTCACAGATCCCCGCAAAAGACATTCTAGTCTTCTCAGTGTGACAGTTGTTACCGCGGATTGGATTAGCGCTGTCTGGGCTTGTCGGGGCTTGCAAGGATCTGCAGTGGAAGGAAGTGTGCGTTTCATTGTGTGTTGTGTGTGTGTGTGTGTGTGTGTGTGGTGTGTGTGTGTGTGTGTGTGTCTGTGTGTGTGTGTGTTGTGTGTGTGTGTGTGTCTGTGTGTGGTGTGTTGTGTGTGTGTGTGTGTGTGTGTGATTGTGTGTGTCTGTTTTACTTTCAGATGCATGTGTTGCTTACAAAAGTGTGTGCATTTTCATATTATGCATGCATCTGCTGCCCACACATTTGTTGTCCGTGTGCGTGTGTGTAGCCTATATGTTTGCGTGTGTTTGTGTATAGGATATGAGCGTGTGCCAGGGAATGGAGGAATCTGACACACATGTGTTGGGCAGGACACACTGTGTGGGCTGAGGAGGGTGTGTCTGGAGCAGGATTCTCCCATGTCTCCATCATTATCCATTTCCAGATCACATTACTGTATGCCAGTTACACAGCTACCACTACCACCACTATGGCCTATGGCAGATACATTTTATTTATAGGAGCAACGCTGACCCCTGCTGGAGAAAGTGACACAATGTCAGATATTGCACGGCTTACATACAGTATACAGTACCTGAAGGAATACACACTGGAAGAATGCCTATAGAGATGTGTGTCAATATGGATGAGGCAGTTGGATGATTGAGAAGACCCCCCCTCAGACATGCTGTCTTCATGGATGCTGTACTGAAATGCTCTCAGCCTATACAGATACAACCATTCAAGCCAAAATAATAGGTTCTTATTAGCTGGCATCCCAGACAACTATTACAAACTTTTTTTTTTAGCTGTCCTGGCTATGTAAAGGCCATGTTGTCATTTAATCCAGATTGACTATTGACAAATCTTCTCACACACATGATGGGTTTCTAACATTGCATGGCTCAAGGGGCAGGGTAAAACGTGGTGTATGAGATGAATGCCTTGATTGCAGGTTTTGGTACAGTAAAGCCTCGTATTTGTTTTTTTAAAATCTGTGTATTAGTGCGTGTTTGAGCACCCGCGCACATCTGTGTTTATGATTTGGTAAACCTGCCTAAATCAACAGAGAACGCAAACTTTGATTCCAATATAAGCAATAAATTGGCGCTAAGCCTGTCTGACATGCAACATCGCAGTCCCAAACACTTTATGATAAATCGCACATGGGAACGACAACTATTGAGGAATCTGTCTGTCCTTTCACCGCCCGAATAATTTATTACGGCTTAAAATCCATTTTTCCACATCGCTCTCCAAACGCATTTTTCATTTCTTGTTTATTCTCATTTTCCCTGAGGTGTTGTTGTCTTTCAGGGCTGCATGTGCGTATTTTGGAAGTGTTGTATATATTTGCAGGTTGAAAAGAAAGTTAGGAGCTTTGTTAGAAGAGAGTTTCCAAACATACACATGCACCCACTACTGCTACTGTTAGCGCCTACTGTCTGTCTGGTCACTACTGAATGGTTCATTTTGGAGCGGCCTGTGGCTAATAGTTGAATATGCTTAAAGGTGCTGTAAGCGGAATGGTTCTTTTAGCTCAGTTATTGCAGTTAGCAGTCCCCTCGCTTGTCCCTACGTCACCACATTAATACACTGCGGTCTTCAAGCAGCAAGTTATCTAGCATCATCTCAGATCCATAAGTGTGATACAAACATGATAAAAACCATCACAACAGACATTGGGAAGGATTTTTACCTGTTTCCGCCATTGTAGCGCATACACATTCACCCATCTGTTGCTCTGGCGTGCACCGGCAGTGAGACCATGGAGTGTATATAATAAATTTGAGTGTGACGTGTTTCAGCTTGTTGCGTTCTCTCTTCTGATTGGATAAAATTTCTGGATACTCCAATAAGTTTATTTGCTGATTACATGCAAAGGAGAGAATCGGCTTTATGAAACGCGCACATTATGTAAGTGATCACTGTATGAATAAAGAGCGATTTTACACTTATATTAACATAAATAAACCGCTGACTTCACCTTTAAGTTGTTGCTTCAGGGCATCTTCTCTATGTCTGTCAGACTGCTGGTTAGCAGATGTGACTTTGCACCAACAGCAACTGTAATACAGATGCTTTTTATGTTTTGGTCAGAACTGTCTTGGAAGCAAGAAGTGAGTGTGGAGCATCATCTTTATCGGACAAGACAATCAACTGTCAACATTGCATTATTGACATGCATTGGATAACTACAAGTGAATATTCAAATATAGACGTAAAGCAAACAGATACAGATATCCCCAAACAGCCACATCCGTCCTATGTTTCACCCCAGCACACACACACACACACACACACACACACACACACACACACACACACACACACCATGACTGCCTGACCAACGCCCCTGTCCACCCCTCCCCCTCCCCCTCGGCCACCACACACAGAGGCTCATTCACATGGTCATTAAGTCATTAGGCTACTTATTTATTGAAGTCTGCCACTAGAGCAACTGAGCATGTCAGACCATATACTAACCGCCTGCTGCGTGAGCCTGTCCTGACCATATTAGTCCATAGTGTGATATGTCTCCACTCTGGATATATTCATCCATCTACTTTAACTTCTCACCGACACCCACTGTAAAGATGTAATTGAATGGAGACGTGCCCCCCCCCCCCCCCCCCCCCCTTAATGACTTTGAGTGAGTGCATTGATTCATGCCCTATAGATGCTGATGATGGCATATTCAACAGAGTGAGGCCTTTAAGAAACAATAGCTAAGTAATAGCCGCCTGTGTGTTTCATCTTTGTCACGTGGTCGAGGCCTATTACAGGAATGTGTGTTTGTTTGAATGTAGCATGCGTATCATTTGACCAGCCCATGCAGTCAAAAATGAGAGCTTTCACAGAGAGGAGCCAGTCTGAGAGGAAGGCTGTGGTAGAGGAGGGAGTGTGGGGAGGGAAGGAAAAGGGGGGAGGGAAGACAGTGAGCAACAGAGAGAGAGAGAGAGAGAGAGAGAGAGAGAGAGGAGAGAGGGAGGGAGGGGGTTGTCATCGCTCGCCCATTCCAAGCTTTGCAAGTTGAGAAGGAGGAGAAGAGAAAAATAAGTTGCTGCTCCAAGAAAGAGAGGAGAGATAGGGAGAGAGGGTTTGGATCAGTGAGCTGCTCAACTCTTTTTTTTTCTTCTTTCTTTCTCTCCCTCCCCTCCTCTCCCTTGCACGGGGCTCCTAATTTGGGATTTGTTTGAAAGCGGGACTGCGCCCCAGGAAGACTTTTCCTTGCTGGGGAAAAGGGAACCCTTGCTCCCTTCTCTCTAGCCTCACACACACACACACACACCCACACACATTCACTCTTGCGCCCCAAAAATGTCTGATTCCAGTGTCAACGCTCACTTGGAAGGGATCATATCAGACTTTGAAGGTTAGTTTCTTTCACTCTTGGGCTCTGCTGCTGCGCTGCCTTTTTCTCCTTCTTGTTGTCACTGTGGAGCCGGCGCTCTTTAACCCTGCCATGAGGACACTTTTGATCGTTTCCACATGTCTGATTGGAACAGAGCAGAGAGAAAAAAGAAATGGAGAGTGCTTGTTGACGTGGGCGGTGAGCTGTGGTGTTTTGAAAAGAGAAATGGTGTGCTCAAAGTGTTGCTTTTTACTGCTCTTTAACTTTTTGATGAGATGCATGAGTGTGCATTTGTTGTGGAAAGTCATGTATGTATTCACATCTGAAAGGTGTCAAAGAGAGCATTTGGAAGAGAGTGTAGCCTTAATCGACCAGCATGACAGGCCATATAAGTGTGTGTGTGTGTGTGTGTGTGTTGTGTGTGTGTGTGTGTGTGTGTGTGTGTGTATACTGTATTTATAAAGAAAACATATGACCATACGGCTGTGGGGGGAACACCTGGCACCCCACCCCCCCCCCCCCACACCACACACACACACACCCCCCCAGGTTCCTTGGTCTCCTCTTCCTTTTCATCTCCCTGCCCCTGGCCCACAGATTCTCCCTGTCAACCTCTCTCCTCCTCCTCCTCACCCTACGCCTGTGTTTCCGGTCTATCTCTCTCAGCAGCTTGTCCATCCTCAGCCCCTCTCCTATAGCTGAGGAGGGGTGGGTGGGTGGGTGGAGGGTGAGGGGTTTGACAGGCAGACACACCTCCCCCCAAAACTGTCCGTCTATCTGACTATCTGTCTCCCGTCTCTCACAAACACATAGCCATTAGCGAACGCATCTGCACTTGTCCGGGGGCCGCTCCTCTGTCAACACCAGTTTGCTTGTGGTATGTATGGCGAATCCCTCTGTCTCCCTCATCCTCTCCTCTCCCTGTCTTTATGTCTTTTAAACTGCTGGCTTACACAGTGCAACCGAGCAGAAAGATAAGTGGCCTTCATTCAGAGAAGGGGAGGCATCGGTGGCAAAGAAGTGCTTTAACCATGTGGCTCGGAGTCATGCTTTTAGACATCCCCCGCTCATGTGTAACACCGATATAATGGCGTACTGTTGTTGTTGTCAATGGTGTGTGTTGGCCCTGGTTGGTCTGAGTGTGTGATAATACCTTGGTGTCAGTACCATGCACCATGATGTATGGCTCTAAGTGGCCCTGGGAGTACAGCATGTCCTTTGACCATGTAACTATTTAACGTTTGAAAGAGGAAATACTAAAATCTTCCTCTTACGTTAGAAAGGTGAAGTTAAACACATTGAAACAAACCCTTTCTGAATGCAGTACACTCAGCGGTTGTGGCTGATACAGCCCTACTTGGTCTGGTATGACTAGTAGCTTGTGGTGGCTAATGTTGGCACACTTTGGATTGATATTGTTGTATGGTGGATATTAGTTCAGTTCACTCTTTTCTACTTGTGTTACTGTTTTGTAGTATAACTATTACTGTTTTGTACTACATTTTAGCTGTTCAGCAAATCATAGTTTCACTTTAATTCTTATTGGGTAACATGTAAGTCAGTTTTCTAGTTTTTGTCCCCCAACTTATGTGATAGATCCAAGAAATGCCCAAACTGTACACAACTGAAGCTGTTTATTTCTAACAGCAAATATATATATTTATATTCGACATTCTATTTGCACATAATCCTTTGCAGCATGGTGTATCAATATGCTTATCAACCTCACAAATGCTTCTATCATCGTTTTACACTTTGATGATCATGTAGTTGTTTGAATTTTGGGAAAGGTGTGTGTGCAAATGTATTAACATACAGTCATTGCTTGTTAACAACTCTTCAAAAGCACCACAGAAAATAGCAGAGAAAATATTTCATGCACAGCGCCAGTATTCATTCTAGCCACTGTAATCTATACGCTAAATCTGTGAATGAAAGCTGAAAGAATATACTTTTTCACTACATTTGCCACGTCGCTGTTGTTGGACACTGAGTGTGATTCAGCCTGTCCTGCCCTTGGCTGCTGATGACGCAGCTTGAGCTGAGACGGACAGAGGACAGGATTTTGTTGCCCATGAGGCTGATGACCTCAGCTGTGACTTCATGCAGATCATTGACACTGGGCCTTCCGCTCGGTAGAGAAGAGAGAACACACACACAACACACACACACACACACACACACACACACACACACACACACACACACACACACACACACACACCCCACACACACACACACACACACACACACACACACACACACACACACACACCAGCGCACACACACACACAGTCAAGTTCTACAGCTCCTTCAAAGAGGACTGTAGTTTAATATCCCATAAACCAGATATCTGGCTTATATTGAGCCCTTGTCTCCTTTTCTCCTCAGTTGATCTATTTGCCTCTCTTTCTGTCTGTGTCTCTAAAAGCTGCATGTTAAGGGCATTCACAGGTCCGGCGAGAGGAAATTCCACCGGAGTAGATTTCTGTGGTAGGCGAAAATGTCGGGCTAGGCAGTGGAGGAATGGACCTGAGCACAGCTGGGCCTCTCTTCACTGATCTGCTTTAGCGCCCCGGCCTGCATGAACACATCACAGTAACACAAGTTATCACAGTCAATGATATGAGAATGTTAAAGATTGAAACAGCAGCTCAGGACGTGAGTTGGTAATGGAAAAAGATAATAGGGGATTATAGATAAAACACCTTTCTTAACCAAGATTAGTATTGGTTTCAGAGAATGTGTATTTGTTGTAAGACGAAACTCCTTCATGGAGACGGTGAGAAATTAGATGTGAGATCACGATAGGACCTTAAACGCCTTTCAAGATGAAAACTGTTATTATAAGGCAACTGCCACTTAGCTGTGGTTTGGAATTTTTCAGGAAGTCTGTTAAGTAAGTAAGTTGTTGCTCTGTAACCCAAATGCACTGAAAATGTGCTACTTAGGATTATTGGCATACATTTTGAGGTGAGGTATTAAGTTAATGTGCTATTGATCATGACCTTAAAGGTCCCATATTATTCCCATTTTCTAGTTCAACATTGTAATTTGGGTTTCTACTAGACACTTTTTCATGGTCTAGTGTCCAAAAAAAACCTTTTGATTTCTCACAGTGCCATTGCTGAATTCCTCATTTCAGCCTCTGTCTGAAACACTTCATTTTACACCCTGTCTTTTTAAATCTCACCTTCCAAAAAGGCCAGTCATCTCTGATCGTCACTGAATCTAACAGCCAGTTAGATTCGAGGTTCTCTGGGGGTGTGCTTATTATCGCAGGTGGATGTAGTGCTAGGTTAAGTTGGTGAAGGGGGAGGGGCATCATCCTCTTATGAGGTCATAAGCGGAGAGAAATCTCACTGGGGTTTTTGAACATAGGTTTTCAGGAAAGTGGCGGAGAAAAAGAGAGAGGTTTGTTCTTTGTCACAGTTTGGGAGTCTCTAGACACACCGGTGACTCATAATAATGTTGAAAACCATGAAAAGTGCATTTTGCACAGTAGGTGACCTTTAAAACTCAGTCTTATGACAACAAGGTGTCTTGTTGATAGAGCTTGTGTGTTGGAGGGAGGAAGTGTCTTCTGACCGAGGCTGGTGATAGCCGCCCTTGGGAGTCTCCATCCTTATCAGCGTTATCACGGCCCT
>CM047521.1:21265238-21345238 GCA_026122265.1 Ammodytes dubius | reverse complement strand
GCCATGATTAGTGTTTCATGTATGACATTCTTTTGTTTATTCTTGTCCAACCACAAATGTCCTTTGCCTTTGCAGCGCTGAAACGGTCGTTTGAGGTGGAAGAGGCGGACTCATCCACACAACCTTCATCCCTGTCTCGTCGGGCCACCAACCCCCTCCGCTCCTCCACCTCCTCCATCACCTCCAGCCAGCGCAGCTACGACATGAGCTCACGCACCTCTGACTACTCCTCTGCCAGGTCCTCCCCCTCGGAGTCATCCAACCTACGCTCCCCAAAGAGCGGCATGCGACGTATTGAGATGTCGGGGGCCCGCAACCCGGACGCGGCCTCTTCCCGTCGCGCAGAAATGTCCATCGAGGTCTCCTCTAAGCAGATCGACAACTCGCCCAGTGCCGGCATCGCCCGCTTTGGCCTCAAGCGGCCCGAGGTCAGCCTGAGCAGTCGGATTAACCCTTCGGACAGCTCCTCCAACTCGCTCTCCAGCTCCTCAAACAGGCGGGCGGAGCTGAGCGTGACACGGCCCCACGAGCCCCCCGCCCCTCCCAGGAGGATGGACGCCCAGCTGTCCTCTGCACCAGTGTCAAGGATCCCCGAGCCCCCGCAGAGGAAAGCACAGACCCCGTCCCCTGTCCCCAGCCCAGTGGAGGTGCTCTCTAGGAAGCCCGAGATGCCCGTCTTCAGACAGGCGGACGGTTCGGTGCCAGGCAGTGCAGTGGAGAACAACAACACATCAACCACCCGCCGCCTCCTGTCCCCAGTGCTCCTCTGCCTTCCCTGGCAGAGCCTAAGGTGGAGAGGGTGCACTCACCTGTCCCAGAGCCGCCCGCAGCCCGGCCAGCAGAACAGTGAGTACCTGCTCAGCTCTGCCAATTTATTTAACTCACTCTTCTTGCATTTAAAATTAGGTAAAATGTTTGTCTAAATGAACTTCTCCATGTGACATTTATTATATTTTGACCCTGATTCAAACACTATATTTTCTCCTCTCTCTAAATCTATATTCTAGTCACATCCACACATCTTTGAAATTCATGTAGAATTGTATCTCCAAGCCTGTGTCATTCAGTATGACACACATTTTTTACATTAACTGACCTAATTTTGAATACATTTTAAGATGTGCTTTTATTCACCCTAGGAGGCAGCTGTTGAGTTACAATAGTAGAGTCCTTCTGATCCTGTCAGTCTAGACTAACTGTGAATGTAGGTCAAGGAGGGTGGTGATGAGAATCGCAGGGCTCTCCCAGAACAGCAGTCATGTGTACAGGAAAGCAGCTGAAGAGCACAACTCACTTGAACTTGACTCAGGCCACTGGTTCAAATATCTGTAAATTCAGAGAGGCATTTGCAGTTTACAGTTTTTGCACTGATGTTACAAATGAATAATTTGTCATTGAGACGCTAGTGACGCAGCAAGTTATACCCCACATTCACTACTTATTATGTTTTAATAAGATGAATCTAAGCTAAATCTATCCTGTCTATCACTGCAGTGGTAGTTTTAACTTTCCAGCTACTGTTGACCTACCTCCCAGACATGCGGTACGGAGATGATGTCAATGTTTTTAGAGTGACTTGCACCATAAGTATTTGTTTTACCGCGGCAACACATAAAAAAAAAACTAAAATCTCCATAACTGTGGTGTGGTATTTTGTACCGGTGAGTCATTGTTCTGTTGGACAAACCTCTCAGGCTCAGTCAGACATGGTCAAGAGTGGAAAATGTGTTTATTCAAGTCATCCCACAATAAAGCCTTATGTCATTTGATGGAGGAATAATTACTTACTTTTACATTTTTGCACAAATTCCAAGCCCGGTTTTGGTCTGTGGGTCCATCTTCATCCTTACATTAAGTCTGACCGAACTGCCATGATATTTAGTAAGGATATTTTTATTTTCAAGAAGTTGATTTTTAATATTTAGGTTATTTGGTGGATCTACACAACAAGCCATAATTGTTTCCATGTACTATGCTATCCCTGTGTTGATGATACCTAATAATTAAGGTTTACTCATGACCTTTCTTTTAGCGCCATCCTCAGGACAAATGTTATAATTCCATTCCTGATGTGTTCATTTAATCAGTTTGATTACTGCCATGAAGCGTAATGAATTGTTGTCTTTAGGGGCCATTAGCAGGGCTTTAATCTGTTAGTCTTATTTAAATTTTCAGTTTAGTGTTAACTGAATGCTGCGCAAGACTCTGGAGTTATGGCGCATACTAGGTAATGTTACAGCAGCTTGATTCATATTTTGATTGCGTAATTCACAAGTACAGTTTCAACAGAGTTTGAGCCTGGGACTGGTTGTCGTCTGGCTAGGAAAGTATGTGTTTTTTTTCTGCTGGTTTGAATGCCTTGACTTAGAAATCTACAGTTTTCTGGTGGCCATTTGTTCTTTTTCCGTCCCTTTTTCTCTTATCCTATTAGGAATGGCTCATCCATTTACTTAGCGTAGCACTGTGCGCTGGAGGCAGCTGTGCTCAAGGTTTCCTCTCACTGGTGGAGTAGTATACAGGCGTAGGCGGCTACGAGGTGATACATTCCAAATCTGGAGGTCATAAAACATTCTGCTTAAAAATAGAAAAACCTCCAATTGTGTGTTGCTGTGCTGTACTTCCTTTGCATTCAGCTAGGGATTTCATTTTATTTCTGCCACTTGTTGACGGTTTGCCTTTCCTGTAGTTAATAATATGTTTTTTTCAACACAGCATTGGTGGATCAGTCTGCAGCATATGCCCATGCTAAATATCTGCAACGTGGCCTTGTGTCAGGCGAAGGAAGATAAGCAAGGAAAAGTGAGAGGATTAGGTCTCATCTTCTGTCACATTCGGCTCAGATTACCATCCTCAGCAAAGCATATGGAGGGGGATAGGCCCTGCTAGAAAGAAGCCTGGGCAGAGGAAGAAAGAGAGAGAGAGAAAGAGAGGTGGTTAAGTGGGCACAAGGGAAGAGGGAGAAAAATAGAGAGACATTAAGCACGAGGGAGAGTGATTGTTCTGTTGAGGAGAGACACTTCAAGCAAAACCTTTTTTGTTTTTCAAGCACTGTTCAATTTTGAGATTTTTGCTTCCATAACATGTCTTCTTTCATACTAGGATAAATAAAAGCTCCAAATGGTACATATTAGTGTATATTTCACTAAACACGGTCGTTTTTTTCAGTTTCCTAAACAACCATCTTTAACAGCCATTCTCTCAACATGAGTTTTTTTTAATACTCTGAAACAAAAATCTCATCTTCTAAAGTGCGTCAATTAAACCTTCCAGAATAATTTTTAGCACTATTGTTTTGTTGTAAATTGTCTGATGCTTCAATACGACCTGTACATAATAATAATATGTTTTGATTTATAAAATGAAAGGGGCTGTATCCAAAATCTTGTGTAAACGCTTAGGACACATGTGGTAAAATTGAAATAAAGAGTTAAACTCTAGCTTTATCCAACATCTAGATTGTAGTTTTTTTTAAAGAGACACAACTGTTCGCATAATGAGTTAGATATGGCCAAATTTGCACATTTACATAAACATGTCTGAAACAATTCTAGTACGAAAAACGAATAGTTTTAATGGAAGTAATCATCTGGCAAAGTTTCATGATATCTAATACGTTCAACAAGTTACCCTATTTACCTGCAGTGTCTACCCTTCAGTCTATCTGCAAAGAGAAAACAAAATAGAGAAAACCTCTAGACATTTGTGAGTAAAACTTAACCGACGGGCCACACCTCTTTGACGACATGCCCGAACTGCAATTTACTCAGCAAGTATATATTTGATATATTTTTATTTCACATAAAGATAGTTGTTCTTTTTTTTTTAGAAGGGTAAACTTGGAATATCGTCAGTTTAAAAGTTTGTTGTTTACTGTTGTTGGCGCTTGAGCCAGCAGCAGCACAGTATCTCTGGTGGAACGCTGGTGTGGATGATTAGATTATTGCCTGACGCGCTCATGTGATGTTTAGCTGGGGGTTTGCCTTTTGTGAATGTGTCTCTCTGTGCACATGTGCATCGACGCATTCAATGTGTTCATTCATCCTCACACAGATGACACGGTTAAGAATATCCCGCCCAGGGGAGAGCGACTGATGAACAATGCTGATAAACTATACGCCGGTTGTTTGTGTGGATGCTGTGGTGGAACTCAAGGGGCTGTAATGACTCAACACTTTCCTGTTTGATTTATCTGTTTATAATGATGAGCAGCTGGGCTTTTGAGACTTTCAACAGGATGTGATCTCATGTCTGCATAAAAGGAACACACACACACATTCACATAAATTAATTCTGTTTATTGTTCATCTTAGTTTTATACCCATGCCTCAACCTTGATTTATCATTCCTTCTAACTGGCAATAGCATTGTGTTTTCGAGTTGTCCGTCTGTATCTGGGACATTTTTGTGAGCTCAATATCTCAAATTATTATTATTTATCACATACTTATCACAAATGTCCACTGTAACTCAAGGACTGAGCTGATTAGATTTTGGAGGTCAAAGGTTGGGGTCACTGTGACTTCATGAACACAATATCTCAAGAATGCTTTGAGGGTTTTTTTGTCAAATTTGGCACAAACTTTGATTAGAGGAGAAACTGATTATTACACTTTGGAGGCTGGAAACACTGCCTTTTAAACCTGAACTTCTTAACTCAAATGGCATCCTCATCATCTGTCATGTTTTGCAGTGGGTCAATGTCAAACTGAACATGGTAAAAGTGACCAAAGCTGTCTGAATGTAACCTACACACAATTCAAATCTGATTCTGTATCAAACGGCTAAATACCTTTTCAGTTAAATCAGATGATATACCTTTTTTTAGTTTCACAACTAGTGAATTAGGTGGCTGCGTTGGAAAGGTGTTGCCTTAACTGCACACTGTGAAGACAAGGGGGGGGGTGTGTGCGTGCGTGCGTGTGTGTGTGTGTGTGTTGGGAGAGGAGCGGAGCACGCAGCACTTCAAAGAACAGACTGTCAGCGTAATTAATTTCCACGCCCTGTAATTACTGACGAGGATCTATTTCTGATCTCGAATTAAGTAATTCCTTCTGTTTTACTCATCCATCAGAGCAATTTACATTCTCTTTATTTCTGCCAGACAAAGGATGAATCAGTAGTATGTCATTACTATTGGATTAGTCATGCTGGAACTTTATCATCATACCAGAGCAGTGCAGAATGAAATACATTTTCCTCAGTTTCAATACCTATCTTACAGGGAAAAATTTATTCTGGGGTTGTTGAAATTGTGCAATTGCGATTATAGTCGACAATATTGCGATAAAATAAATAATTGGTCATTCTAAGTCTACTTGCTTGGTTTTTATAAATACAGAGCTATTCAGAGTTTTGGAATAGGTATGCTATTTCTTTAAGCATAAGAGTAAAGTAGCATTGGAAAATACAAAAAAACTAAAGCTTTTACACTCTCCTGCTGTTTTCAAAATAACTCCTAAAAGTTTTTAATAATAAATAAATAAAAAATTCCACCTGAAAATAAATGCATAAACTCATTTCTCCAAAGGTCAAAGATGGTAGCACTGTGGCACTTATGTACACTTACTGAAACTTGCCTGGGCCTGCACTTTTCCCTGTGCTGTCTCAGTGTTGATGCAGAATAGCTGTGTCACATAGACGTAGAGAATTAAACTTTCCAAGTTTTGCACCAGTTCAGCTTCTGCTTGCTCGTCATGCTCCTGCTTGTCGGCATCCATGTTTGTTTACAGGACCGTCTGCATACTGTATAGGTGCTCAGAGGAATAGACACACACGCACGCGCATTCATTTACCGCACATTGCTGCCTTTTTGTGGGGCTATGTCCATGCACAAGCTCACATCACAATTGCAAGTAGTTTAACTGTGCAGCACTAAAAGAAAACTGCGGGGAAACTCTGTTTTTTTTTAACTTTTGGGATGAGTGTAATTTTTCCAGGAAGGTAAAAGGTTTTTGTCCGCAGATCTCTCAAATGGTACCACCGAGGTCAAAGTCTGCAGGGCCAAGCAAACATTACATCACCTTAGCTCAATGATAAACTTCTCATCAACATAGCTACTAAAGTACACAATATAATTAAAACTATCAATGCGGAACAAATGATACAGAACGACTCCTCGTCATCGTCCAGTTGTTCTGAGGCGTAGTAAGCGACTGATTCTCTATTTCCAATGGACTTAGAAGTACTTCTGGCTTCAACAACACCACCACGATCTTGCCTGTTTTCTGGTCTGTTGTTGTTTACTTGTGTGTAGTTGTTTTCCCCTATGTTGTTCCCTTGTGAGTCGTTGTTTTTTGGCCTGTTGTTGTTGACTTGTGTGTTGTTGTTTTCCGGTCTGTTGTGGTTTTTTGGTCTGTTGTTGTGTTGGTCAAATGAGTCATTTTCCTGAATCACAATGAACAGCAGCAGTCCAAGGCAAGCGAGGTCACCCCATGTTTGAATGATTTGGAAAACATCAGCGTCACTTCCAAAGCGGTTTCTGACGTACAACAGTCTTTGATGGTTTCCTCCTAAAGCAAACTCTCTGATCTGTCTTAAGAGGTTAGCAGTGATCTGGTAGGTCTGATCTGGATCATATGTGTTCTGATAAAGATAATGCTGTGTGAGATACACTTGGTCAATCATCTGCTCCCTCACTCTGATTATGATCCTGTCCCTGTTACTTCCATGATACTCTCTTCTTGGGGGATTGACAACATAAGATGGAAGTGACTGGAGTGTGTCTTGATTGAGATTGCCAACAGTGTAGTACTGGTATCCCCGAGGCAGTGGATCCAGCATGTCCTCAAAGTTTCCGTAATGATGTGCGCCATAATCTCCATCTGGGTCAAAGTTGAGCCGAATGACATTGGTATTGGTCATGTCAATTGTGTTGGCAAACCAGTGGAGCAGCACCAGACTGTGTTTGGGCACAGATTGACCAAAGTTGATCTTCTTCAAGTCATTGATTGAGTCGATCCTTTGTACAGCTGACACAGAGGTTAGGGTGAGGAACAGAGCTACACAGACACTCATGACTCTTCCTGATGTCTCCATCATCCTGTAATGATATTTAAAAAGTTATTGCTCTTGCATAATGTTGTGACTTTTTTTATCCATACTGTACATTCTGAATCCATACATGTATTTGTAACTAGAGATCACGCATATTAAGGATATGTTGGCAATTTAAGGTGTGCCTTATTCAAACAATAGTTACAGTATCTCACAAAAGTGAGAACACCCCTCACATTTCTTCAAATATTTCATTATATCTTTCGATGAGACAACACTGAAGAAAATACTTTGATACTAGGGCTGCAACTAACGATTATTTTGATAATCGATTAATCTGTCGATTATTTTCTCGATTTATCGATTATTAATCGATTTAGTGTTTTGGTCCGTAAAATGTCAGAAAATGCTGAAAGATTTTGATCAATTTTCCAAAGCCCATGTTGACGTCCTCAAATGTATTATGTCCAAAACACACAGATATTTCAGTTTACTGTCATAATAGGATTAAAGAAACCAGAAAATATTCACATTAGAGAAGCTGAAATCAGAGAATTTGGAAATTTTTTGTTAAAAAATTACTTGAAACGATTAATCGATTATCAAAATAGTTGGCGATTATTTTAGTAATCGATTAATGATCGATTTGTCGATTAATCGTTGCAGCTCTATTTGATACAATGTAAAGTAGTCAGTGTACAGCTTGTATAACAGTGTAAATTTACTGTCCCCTCAAAATAACTTGACACATAGCCATTAATGTCTAAACTGCTGGCAACGAAAGTGAGTACACCCCTAAGTGAAAATGTCCAAATTGGGCCCAAAGTGTCAATATGTTGTGTGGCCATAATTATTTTCCAGCACTGCCTTAACCCTCTTGGGCATGGCGTTCACCAGGTCTTCACAGGTTGCCACTGGAATCCTCTTCCACCCATTCATGACAACATCACGGAGCTGGTGGATATTAGAGACCTTGCGCCCACCTCCTGCTTGAGGATGCTCAATAAGGTTTAGGTCTGGAGACATGCTTGGCCAGTCCATCACCTTTACCCTCAGCGTCATACCCACAGGTTGGCTTTGGAAAAAAGACCTATGAATACTGCCAGCATTGCTGCAGGGCTTGAAGGGGTGGAGGGTCAGCCTGTAAGTGCTCAGACCATACGCCGCACACTGCATCAAATTGGTCTGCTGTTGTCCCAGCTTAAAGATGATGCATAAGAAAGCCCACCTACAGTTCACTGAATGCCAACATGTACTGTGCCATACTGAAGCAGAGCATGATCCCCTCCCTTCGTAAACTGGGCCGCATGGCAGTATTGCAACATGATAACGACCCCAAACACACCTCCATATGACCACTGCCTTGGTAAAGAAGCTGAGGCTAGAGGTGACTTAAACCCTAATGAGCATATTTGGGGCATCCTCAAATGGAATGTGGAGGAGTGCAAAGTCTCTAATATCCACCAGCTCCGTGATGTTGTCATGAATGGGTGGAAGAGGACCCCAGTGGCAACCTGTGAAGCTCTGGTGAACTCCATGCCCAAGAGGGTGAAGGCAGTGCTGGAAAACAATGGTGGTCACACAAAATATTGACACTTTGGGCCCAATTTGGACATTTTCACTTTGGGGTGTACTCACCTTTGTTGCCAGCACTTTAGACATTAATGGCTGTGTGTCGAGTTATTTTGAGGCGACAGTAAATTTACACTGTTATACATGCTGTACACGGACTACTCTACATTGTATCAAAATGTCATTTCTTCAGTGTCGTCCCATGAAAAGATATAATGAAATATTTGAAGAAATGTGAGGGGTGTGTACTCACTTTTGTGAGATATTGTATGTGTCTTTATGAACACTGAAACCAGTTTTGCCTATTGTGCTTCCAATACAAGAGACTGGGGAAACATCCACGCCTTGTTCTATGCAAAAAATGTTTCCCTAGTTTATCAGGAGTTTATATGAGGCTTCAGCAACCACAGTTAGTCAAATCGAGTATATTCAAGTTACAATCTTTGTAAGGAGTTGTGTGGGAGGATTGGTAACACAAAGAGCAGATAACAGTCACAAAGTAGGGTTGAGTTAAATGCTTCACAATTCACACTGAAATAGAATAGAAATTAGCTCACCTGTGTTAGTCTGCCGCCATCAGGTAACTGGGCTCAGTGTGAGTGAGAGCAAGCGTAGCTCTTTGGTTACAATGTCCCTCTCATCTAAAACTGGCGAAACAAGCATTGCTGGTGGTTACAGCATGTTTGATTATAGATCTGTTTTGCAAAAAACTTCCTTATGATGTCACGTAGATAAAAAAATTCAGTCCTACTTGTTTGTTTGGTGTACCAGTCATGTGCGTATGGAATGCAATAATCTGATTATTTATGTTTTGCTCTCAGTGGATTGTATTATTATGTTAAGAGAGGAGTCGGGGAGGAGCTGGGGTGGAGCTTAGTCTGAATCTTATTTACAAAAAAAAAAAAAAATGTTACTATGTAGAATACAGCCAAAGGTGTGGGGACTGTGCAAATAAACATACCACCACACATTCTCTGAGGGATACTTTTTTTGTATTTTGTTCATTCAAATGTTGCATAGTCTGCCTTCTTAAGCCCTATAACACGAACTACAATGTATGTAACATTAGCCGCTTAATTTTCACACAGTAGGCCTACCACATACGACAGGAAAGTGCCAAGGCAGAAACACATTACTGATGCGGTGGCGTTTCATATGACATGGTGCCTAATACAGTCGAGAATTCAGGCTGGGTTCATTCACTGGAGGTTGAAGTGTTTTCGTTAGGGATGCAATCTTTTATTTCCAAACGGCACTGATGCACTTTTATTTATTTAAAAAAAAGTGACTGCAAGTTTCACACTCAATTCATTTATCTCTGTTGAAGAACTTTTTTTTCACATTTTTCTTTTCAAGTTTAGTTTGCTGAAAGTGAACTTGGCACTTTATTATTTCCAATAAAGGTATTCATCTTTGTTTGATCAAGAGGAACCTTATTTAACAAATGTTTAGTTTGGTTAAACCTAGGTTTGCTCTCTATTTCTTATCCATGTTTGTTCATTTTCTGTCGTAGTTAAAATTGGTTTGAACAAATTGAGGATTTTATTTTTAGGCCATATCACCCAGCTTAGTGTCATGGTAAATTATAAACTCTCTTAATAATACTATAAGAGCTCACCTGCTTTAGTCTGCTGCCGTCAAGTATCTGGTCTGTGTGTGTGTGAGAGTAAACCCTTGTTAGCTTTCCCCTCTAAATGAAACTGACAAAACAAGTATCGCATTTGGTTACAGGAAGTTTGATAATACATCAATACAAAATGCAGTTTCACTTTCACTGCTGTAGTTGTTTACCATTCATGTGCCTAAAGAAATGCAAAAATCGCATCATTTATATTTGCAGTTTTTCCTATAATCATCCTGTAATGAGAGAGTTAATTGTGTCATTGGGGAATTGTATCTAGCCTGTGCTGGTCAAATTGAACAGTGAGTGTGTGTCATTTTGGAATGCAGAGTGGGGAACTAGGGGATTTGTCAAGATTATCATTTTATTAGTCCCAAATTGAGGGACATTTTCAGTGTTACAGCAGTAAAAGAGGATAGTGCAAATGACAAAAGCATCAGTAAAGATGCAAAATATAATAATAGCTTATGTAACATTGAAAAAGCTGACACTAAAAAGTGAACGGGAAAAAAATGCATGTTCAGTTTAAAAGTTAAAAAAACAGTAAAGACAAATGCAAGTGCTGATTGGTACAGTCTGACTGCTGCAGGAAGAAAAGTTCTGCGGTATCTCTTCTTCACACATTGGGGGTGTGTCAGTGTGTCAGTGAAGGAGCTGCTCAGTGATGTAACTGTTTCATGAAGAGGGTGGGATGTGTTGTCCAACATGGATGACGGATTATCTCTCACACTCCGGTCTCCTACCACCTCTTCTGGGTCTAGTGAGCACCTCAGGACAGAGCTGGCTTTAATTAGTTTATTCAGCCTTTTCCTTTCAGCAGCCGTGATGCTACTGCTCCAGCAAACCACACCAAGCAAGATGGCCGATGTGATTTATATATTGTTGCCGGTATTTGGTCTCAGTGTGTGTGTGAGATAGCAGGTGTAGCTCTTTTCGTTACCATTTCCCTCTAAACAAAACTGAGGAAACAAGCATTGCTGGTGGCTTCAGCATGTTTGATAATAGATCTGTTTTGGAAAAGACTTCCTCATGTTGTGATGTAGAGGAAAAAAATCAGTCCTTGTTTGTTTGGTTTACCAGTCATGTGCTTATGGAATGCAAGAATCTGATCAGTCACGATTTATTATATACTGTCAGATTATATCCATGGAGACTTTCTTCTTAAATACTTTGGAGACTTTCTTCTTAAATACTAAAGTTAATTATTATACTGTGTTACCCCAGTACAAATGATGTGACCGATGACAGGGCTGGACTGGGACAAAAAATCGGCCCTGGCATTTTTGGCCATGGCAGCCCACCGTTTATACGATATGCGGAGGAAGGGGTGTTGCACCAAATTCTGGGCCCCTATACAGAAAGTCCTGATGGGCTCTCTGAGAGGCGGTCTTACAATACAAACATGTAAAAGCTTTGTTTGTCTATAGTCCAAAACGTATGAGTGACTGGTCCCTCTCTGAGCCAGATAACAACACAATGTTTCTATTGATGAATGACCAGATTATTACGCGTACTTGAACACAACCCCTGGTCTAATGACTCTTAATAAACATGCACACACACAGTGTTTCTCACAGGAATTTGGGAGACTGTGTCGTGGACCCTGGACCTTCTAGGGGGGTCCGGGGGAATGGTCCCCCGGAAGATTTTTTTAAAAATGTTAAAGTAAAATTCATCAATCTGGTGCACTTTGAGGAGAAAACAAAGGCTAAATCAACTGTTTCCTATGTAAGCTATTTAGTACTATTTTCTAGAATGATTCAAAGACACAGAATGACCAAAAAGCAGAAAGAAGAAAGTTTAAAACATTCGGGAATTTTTTCCCTTAGTTTGTATTTTTCTGATCTTCATAGCCCCTAAATAAAAAATGTCGGGGCCTTCAAAGATCAGGGGCCTATATTGAGCCAGTAAAATTAATAAAAAATCAAAAAAATAAGTTTTTATTTTCTTTGGTGCAGCCCCCCTCTGCCTTGGGCCCCCCCAAGCCTGTCCGCAATCCGACGGCCCTGAACGTAAAACTGACCATCGTCAGATGCTCATAATTACTGAGTACAAGTTGAATGCGTGATAATACAACTCAATGCAGCCTCTGAATGGGCGGCCCTCTGCTGTGTGTGTGATTGGGCCAGGCCTAGCCTAGAACCAATCATAATGAGTAATGGCCTGGTAACTTTCAGGTGAAGTTGACAGCCTGCACACACATTAGCCTCGTTCGACTTGCCCAGGTCTGAGCAAGACCTGCGCAACTATGACGCGCGTCTTGCTGAGCGCACAACAAAAATGCTGCAAAAATGCTGTGCGCTCAGCAAGCCGAGCGTCATAATTGCGCAGGTCTTAGCAAGACGGCGACATCTCGAACGAGGCTATTTATATGTCCATGGCACTCCCGAGAGGGAAGGGACCTCGGCCCTCGGCTGTGTGACTTGGCCGGGCCGGGCCGAGTCACACAGCCAAGTGTCCAAAAAAAAAAAAAAAAATAGATTTTTATTTTTTTTTATTTTATTTTTTTTTATGGACCCGGCCCGGCCCAAAATGCCTGCCGGCCCACCGGGCATTGCCCGGTACGCCCGATGGCCAGTCCAGCCCTGACCGATGATGATGACCTACAACAAAATATCCCCATCTGGATTCCTATCGATGACGTGTTGGTTTTGGTCTACTAGTTCACAACGAAACTGGTTCTAGTACAACACACTAATAATGATGATGAATTGTAATTATTGCACACCCTTTGGACAAAAGCAATAGTCCTTTTAACTGGGTGAGTACTGGTTCCTGGGTGAGCATACCCATGACATAAGCATTAAGAACAACTTCATAGAAATATCATTCTCTGCACTGATGGTCTCATTTGCTGTTATATGTCATTTATGATCATCAGAGGGAAAATTAGACTGAAATATTTAAAAGTTCCTCGTAGCACCTTTTTTTAAAGTTGTCTTCATGATCTTGTTTTTGCTCATCCAGTTTAATTGAACTGAAAATAAAAACACTGACATGGGTCCACCTGATGAATATCTGTTTAATAAACACACACTTAACATTATAAAAAGAATAAAGAACAGTTAGTGAAATACACTGCTTTTAAAGCTAATACATTATCTGTGAAGGATGTACCTATCAGACCATAAAGCTTTTACTTATCCGTTTAATTTATCAATTAGATAAATTTAAATTATCTTAATCTCTATCAGACACAAGAAGAATCAGCACATATATTTGATTAGACACATAGCAGCTTTAAAATCATATCAGCAGTGCATTATGATATACAATGAAATGCACATTCCCAATTTTAAGAGAGTTTTAATACAAAGAAGACAACCAATGCAATCATAACTATGAAGGCTAAAGCCAATGGAATTATCCACAGGCAGTCATTTGGGGGTTGTGAGTAGGAGCGATTACCTGATTCCATGTTTGATGGAAGAAAAGGCTTGCTGTCGTCATCATCACTCGTGTCATTTTGTTGGGTCTCTGGTGTGACGTTGTTTTCCAGTCTGTGTTTGTTTCCTCGTCTGTTGTGTTGATTAGAGGAGTACCTTTCCTGAATCACAATGAACAGCAGCAGTCCAAGGCAAGCAAAGTCACCCCATGTGTTTCTGATTTGAAAAACATCAGCGTCACTTTCAAAACGGTTGCTGAGGTAAAACAGTCTTTGTTGGTTCCCTCCTAAAGAAAACTCTCTGATCCGTCTTAAGAGGTTAGCAGTGATCAGGTAGGTATGGTCTGGATCATATGTGTTGTTCTGATGGTCGGGGTGCTGTGTGAGATACACTTGGTCAATTCTCTGCTCCCTCACTCTGAATATGATCCTGTCCCTGTTACTTCCCCCATACCCACTTGGAGGGTAAACAACATAAGATGGAAGTGGCGTGGACGTGACTCGATTGAGATTGCCAACAGTGTAGTACTGGTATCCCCGAGGCAGTGGATCCAGCACATCCTCATAGTTGCCATAATGATGTGCGCCATAATCTCCATCTGGATCAAAGTTAAGCCGAATGACATTGGTATTGGTCATGTCAATTGTGTTGGCAAACCAGTGGAGCAGCACCAGACTGTGCTTGGGCACAGATTGATCAAAGTTGATTTTCTTCAAATCCTTGATTGAGTGGATCCTTTTTACAGCTGACACAGAGGTTAGGGCGAGGAACAGAGCTACGAAGCAAATCATGACTCTTCCTGATGTCTCCATCATCCTGTAATGATATTTAAAAAGTTATCACTTGCATTAAACATCCATACTGTACATTCTCAATTCACACATTTTCATGTCTGTCTTAAAACATGCTAACATTCCTCTTGTTTATACTGGCCAATAGAAGAAGTATTGAGTTAAATGCTCATCATTCACGATGAATAGTGTCATTGTTTAAAACAAAAACTATAAATCAGAAAATAAGAAAGCTCACCTGCGTTTGTTTGCTGCCGTCAAGTACCTAGTCTCTGTGTGTGTGAGAGTAGGCATAACCACTTGTTAGGTTTCTGTTTCCCTCTAAATCAAAACCGGCAAAACAAGAATCTCATTCGGTTACAGGAAGTTTGATAAAATGATTAAAATGTTTAATCAGATTAATCACAGAATGATGTGGATTAATCATGATGAATTACCATTAATTCTACCTATCGAAATATGCCTGAAAAATTCTAATGTTATATTCTTGTAGGAACGGAAAGATGAATGAATGGTGGATATGTACATTTAAAATTAGTTGATTTATTGATTGAAAATCCAAATGATCCAGACCTTCTGTACAAATTAAATGAAGTACGATGGTCTGTTATGACCAGGCTAGACTAGTCGACTAGTCTAAATGAAAACTTCTGTTTATACGTTGGGGAAATTAGTTGCTAGGGTTATCCCTAGTTTAGTAGTATGATCCTGAAAAGAGATAGTCAATTGTGTAATCAAGGAAACTAGCCTGTTCTGGTCCAAATTTAACAGTGAGTGTGTCCTTTTTGGAATGCATAGTGGGGAACTAGGAGATACTGTTTAAGATAATCCTTTATTTGTCCCACAGTGGAGCATTTTCATTGTTAGTTACAGCAGTAAAAGAAGAGTGCAAATAACAAAAGCATCAGTGTATATATTCAAAGTAGAATAGCCTTTGTAACAACCCTTTTTAAAGCTGGGGTGGAGAATTTGGGGAGAAAATAGCAGTTGGGATAGAGATTTGAATTCAAATACCTCAACCGCTCCACTTGTTCTCTTTGGTCCCTCCCCTATGGTCCCTCCCTGACACGCTCTACACCAACAACATCGGTGCCAAAGTGAATGGACAGTCCCAACAGATGGTCAAAGTGTACAGCTCATGTTAATTTCGACCAATCAGAAATCACATACCCCAGCTTTAACTGACTGTTTGCTTTAATTATTTCAAATTTCTTACCTTGTGTATTTCCAATCTCCACTGGATGGCAGCTTCTCACACTCTTTTGTGGAGGAATCATGTACAGGCCGTCTGCCTCTCCAGGGAGTCCTGGTTTTGACATATCTATAACTTTGCACAGAAATAACAGCTAAAACTCAACTGAGTTAAAGCTGGGGTGGAGGATTTGGGGAAGAATTGGCAGTTGGGATAAATCAAAATACCGCAACCGCTCCACTTGTTCTCTTTGGTCCCTCCCTTACATGCATTACACCAACAAAGTTGTGCCAAAGTGAATGGACAGTCCCAACAGCCAATAAGAACAGAGAATCGGAGCCTCGCTCTGATTTGTGTCAGCTCATGTTAACTTTGACCAATCAGAAATCATATACCCCAGCTTTAAGTATTTGATCAAGAACATTTAACAGAAAGTCTCAGAATATAAGATTCAGCATGGTCGTGGGATAGACAACCACAAATCTCAGAGGTGATAGATTTGTTTCACCGAACAACAAACTTATATAGACTATTTAAGATCCTAGATAGACAGGATGTTTGAGCGGACAGATTGCCTCAGGTTTATTGTGGTTGGCCTCATACACTATTTGTTCAGAGAACAAGAACTGGCAACCCATTGCCCGCAATACACATACCTCGTAGACCATCTGGGTTTTCAGGAAAAAAATCATTAAATTGATATACATTTAGAATAGTGAATATCTGAAAAGTACATAGTAACATAAAAAATTTACACTAAAAGTAAACAATAATAGTGAAAGTTAACTGCTAAAAAGTAGTGTAACAGTAAAACACCAATATGTTAAGTTTACAGTCTCATGAAGTGGGTTGACCATTGAAGGCCAGTTTCATTCTCACACTCCTGTCTCCTACCACCTCCTCCGGGTCAAGTGAGCACCCCAGGACAGAGCTGGCTTTCTTAATTAGTTTATTCCGCCTCCTCCTGTCAGCAACCGTGATGCTGCTGCTCCAGCAAACCACACCAGACAAGATGGCAGATGCTATTGTATATTAGTGCGTGGCTGCAGTATTCATGTATCGCAGACCCATTTCATTTCACAATACAGAAATGTTTTATAGACTACATTTTATTTTTATATTTGGCTACTTTTCCTAATAGGTGAGAAGCATTCACCAAATTTTCTCTGGCTTTTTTATTATTATTCCAGTTACATTGGCCCTCATTTATCAAACTTGCGTGGAAACTGGTGCAGATTCTGGCGCAAATACCTCCCTACGGCAGGTATCGCGTGGTATTTATCAAACAGTCGTATCTCGCCAATCTCAGCGTACGCCAGGCCATTATTGATAAATGCGGCGGCTGAAAACAATCGTATCACGCCCCTATATTTTCTCAGTTTACAGGCCTCGCCCAGAGGTTTTACAACATGGATATGCACATTACGGCACAGAAGAGGAACTTCTCTGAAGTAGAAATTGAAAGAATAACAGCGAAAGTAGAAAAAAAAGAGTTTCATTTCGGAGCATTACAAGCGACATCAAAGAACGACAGAAGGCAGCAGTTAGGAAGGAAATAACTGCTGCGGTCAACAGCGTTGGTGTTGACAACAAACGATCTCCAGCTGAGGATTTTGCATTTGAGGTTTACATCAGAAGGCTATCGCTCAAATTCTATAAAACAGCATATACAATTATATGTCGCCATTTCTTTACATAGACGAAGAAAAAGTGGTCTGACTCAAAAATCGCCACTAAAAAAAGCGTGTTGCTGTTCTGAAATGCAACCAACTGGGCTGGGGGTGCGGACATAATATAAGTGGTAGAGGAGAAAAAGACGCACCAACTGTCCGATAATGGTCCCCATAAAAGAAATACACGTCTGCAGAGATTTGAATGATTAAAATGTATTGGCCCTTTTAGATAGCACTACTCAAAAGTAGCCTGGCGCTACCAGACCATCGTACTTCATTTAATTTGTACAGAAGGTCTGGAAGTGCTGTAATTGGAAAACGTTAACTCACTTGGAGGCGGGTGTCTGTTGAAGTTTAAAACTATTGGATCTGCTCAGTGCCACTCTGGATTAGCCAACCAATCGCATAACGTTTGGTCGTGAGCCGGCTTCTGACGGTGCGTTCAGGGAACTCGGAAATTTCCGACTTCACTACATATTGTAGTCTATGGATCTACCGGTACCTGGCAACGGTAACTTGTTAGAGCCTAACGTTTAGTTATTTGGATGAGAAAGGTTGTAGAGGTCCATACTTTCCCGAGCAGATGCACTGGAACACAGACAGGTCGGAACTCGGAACTACCAAGTCGGAAATTTCCGAGTTCCGAGCGTAAGGGAACGCAGCATTCAACTGAAACTGGACCGCGACTTCGACCCGTCGTTCTCAGACACTTCCTCTGTTCGCTGATTGGATACTCAGAAATCTGTTCGGAAAAATCTCCCTAATACGCCCCACCACCAGACTGACTACTGAAGGGAAAATGAAATTTGGGCGGAAGTAGGTAGGCGGGCGGAGCCAGGCTAACTCAAAAGGGGTTTATAAACTAAAAATAACACATTTTGCATTTTACTGTATGACAGCATGCGCTTGGTCAGCCCGGCCGTCAGCTGCACAAGCCGACCCGGCAATGATCAGCTGTGAGAGCGCCCACTGTCCTGCTCCACCAGCAGATCGGGAAAACGTGCCGGTTAACGGTGGAAATAAATCGCTCGCTTAAGCGATCAATGACACATTGAAAGAGGAACTAACATCTAAAAAGTGCTTCAAATAAATAAAATGTTAAGCTGAATGTTGTGCCGTGTATTTTTTATCATAAAGAGCAGTGTAGGCCTATTACATATTTAATAGGCTGCTGAGGCTAACATTTTGAATGAATGCAGCCCTCGTGCCTCAGTGTCCCCCCAGCTGCTCCAAGTCGGAGACAACTGCCCTTACGCAGTCCCATGCAGGGCTCCTATAAGTGGCCGGTGTGCGCACTATTGAATCAGCTCTCCTACTACATAAGCTGCACAATTTTAAGTGATTAATATATTTATTTCGGTCTGAGCAAACACTGCATTTGTATTATCTTCTAATAATTGTCCAGCAAAGTCATCGGCTACCCGGCACAGCCTGCACTGCGAGTCCATGCTGTTTACAAAATTGCGTACACGAGCTGAGAGCTGGCGTGGGATTTGAGCGCATCCTACGCTCACGTCCATATTGATAAATGCCGAGATTTGCGTGGAAATGTACGTACACCCATTTTTCTGGTCTACGCACGGTTGATAAATGAGGGCCATTGTATGGGTCCAAGTGGTTCCATTTTCATCATAACATCATAACATTTTAAGGCGTTATTAATTTTTTTCATAACTTAAATAATTACATACAGGTCCTTCTCATATAATTAGCATATTGTGATAAAGTTGATTATTTTCCATAATGTAATGATAATAATTGAACTTTCATATATTTTAGATTCATTGCACACCAACTGAAATAGTTCAGGTCTTTTGTTGTTTTAATACTGATGATTTTGGCATACAACTCATGGAAACCCCAAATTCCTATCTCAAAAAATTAGCATATCATGAAAAGGTACTCTAAAGGAGCTCTTAACCTAATCATCTGAATCAACTAATTAACTCTAAACACCTGCAAAAGATTCCTGAGGCTTTTAAAAACTCCCAGCCTGGTTCATTACTCAAAACCGCAATCATGGGTAAGACTGCCGACCTGACTGCTGTCCAGAAGGCCATCATTGACACCCTCAAGCAAGAGGGTAAGACACAGAAAGAAATTTCTGAGCGAATAGGCTGTTCCCAGAGTGCTGTATCAAGTCACCTCAGTGGGAAGTCTGTGGGAAGGAAAAAGTGTGGCAGAAAACGCTGCACAACCAGAAGAGGTGACCGGACCCTGAGGAGGATTGTGGAGAAGGGCCGATTCCAGACCTTGGGGGACCTGCGGAAGCAGTGGACTGAGTCTGGAGTAGAAACATCCAGAGCCACCGTGCACAGGCGTGTGCAGGAAATGGGCTACAGGTGCCGCATTCCCCAGGTCAAGCCACTTTTGAACCAGAAACGGCAGCAGAAGCGCCTGACCTGGGCTACAGAGAAGCAGCACTGGACTGTTGCTCAGTGGTCCAAAGTACTTTTTTCGGATGAAAGCAAATTTTGCATGTCATTCGGAGTCTGGAGGAAGACTGGGGAGAAGGAAATGCCAAAATGCCTGAAGTCCAGTGTCAAGTACCCACAGTCAGTGATGGTCTGGGGTGCCATGTCAGCTGCTGGTGTTGGTCCACTGTGTTTTATCAAAGGCAGGGTCAATGCAGCTAGCTATCAGGAGATTTTGGAGCACTTCATGCTTCCATCTGCTGAAAAGCTTTATGGAGATGAAGATTTAATTTTTCGACAAGACCTGGCACCTGCTCACAGTGCCAAAACCACTGGTACATGGTTTACTGACCATGGTATTACTGTGCTCAATTGGCCTGCCAACTCTCCTGACCTGAACCCCATAGAGAATCTGTGGGATATTGTGAAGAGGAAGTTGAGAGACACCAGACCCAACACTGTGGATGAGCTTAAGGCCGCTATCGAAGCATCCTGGGCCTCCATAACACCTCAGCAGTGCCACAGGCTGATTGCCTCCATGCCACGCCGCATTGAAGCAGTCATTTCTGCGAAAGGATTCCCGAGCAAGTATTGAGTGCATAACTGAACATAATTATTTGAAGGTTGACTTTTTTGTATTAAAAACACTTTTCTTTTATTGGTCGGATGAAATATGCTAATTTTTTGAGATAGGAATTTGGGGTTTTCATGAGCTGTATGCCAAAATCATCAGTATTAAAACAACAAAAGACCTGAAATATTTCAGTTGGTGTGCATTGAATCTAAAATATATGAAAGTTCAATTATTATCATTACATTATGGAAAATAATCAACTTTATCACAATATGCTAATTATATGAGAAGGACCTGTACATACTTTGTCTTATGGCCACAATAGCAGATTAAAATGTAATTTAAAAGTTAATTTGGATTTAAACAACATTTTATCTATATCAACTTGTGCTCATCCAGTTTCATTGAACTTAAAATAAAAATACTAACGCGGGTCCATCTGATAGATTTCAGTTTAATAAACACACACTTCTCAACACTACAGAATAGGGGTGTGAACGTTTACAAAAATTTCTAACCGTGTACACGACGGAATTTTTTTCGTGTACACGGTTAACCGTGACGTCATTGTCCTCGTGCGCCCACCGTCTTGTAGCCGCGCGGGCACACACACATACGCGTTCGCCTTACATGTGTTGGCCGTCATTATCGCCCTTCATTAATTTCCTGATAAATATAGCCTATCGCTTTCTACATGTCCACATTTATGAGGGTGAACAGGTGTTATAAAGTTCGGGCTACTTACGCGCGTAATTCACTTCAACCGGGTAACTTTAGTATTTAGGTTATCTTTCATCACTCGTCCGTGGCTGTGAGTCGAGCACCGGCACGGCGACTCCCCGTGTGTGTGTGTGTTTGCGATTATACACACAGTCACACACACACGCCGAGGGACAGACAGATTGGGCCGACTAGCTTTTATCATCCCCAAGTAGTTTATTAGTGATGTAAAATCAGTAAATGCGTGTCTCCAGAACATATTTAAAAACTTTGAGGAAAAAAAAGAACATTTAAAATGTTTAAGATTTTTTTTCGGTTTTCGTTTATTGATTTTCCCTAAACGGTTATGATTTACAAACGGTTAAACGTGTACACGTGTACACATGCACACCCCTACTACAGAAACAATACAACACTATAAGTAAAATATACCCCTGTTTAAAGCTAGTTATCAGTGAAGGCTGTACCTGTATCAGATCATAGAGCTTTTAATTGACCCATCACAGCAATTTAAATAATAATTTCAAATCTTAATCTCTTATCAGACACAAGAAGAATCAGCAGTGAGTCTTTACTAGATAAGACATGTTGAAGTTTTATAATATCAGAGCAGTGCATTTATAATAAAATAAAATGCATATTAATTAGGCCCGACCGATGCTGATTTGAGTGCCGATGCCGATTATTTTCAGAGAAAAATTACGATTAAATCGGCCGATAAAAAAATAGATAAATTATAATCCCCCAAATATATATTGAAAAATAATAATTTTTTGAACCCTTAAATATATATACATACCTTTTTACTGTTGAAAATATGTACAGGAACTTTTTCTTTATTGCAATATGCATTGTCTAAAAAAAGTGTAACAAATATTTCTAAATTCAGACATTATGCATTTTATCTTACTGCACCCAACCCTCTGGAACTCCCTCCCCCCAAACATCAGCATCTCAGACCCAACAAACTCATTCAAAAGTCAACTCAAAACTCACCTCTTTAAGGAATAATGACACCTGACTCCACTTCAAACCTTATTTTAATTTTTTCTGTATTTTGTTTTCTTTTTCTACATGTATGATTCTCTATGATGTAAAGTGTCTTTGAATGACCTCCAAAAAAGCACCATATAAATTATATCAATTATTATTATTATTATTATTAACTGTTGAGCGATGACCAATGCCTCTGCTATTGTTTGCAGGGGGAACTGTCAAGTGTAAATTAACCCAATGTATTACAACACACCTGCTGCTGCTGTAAATAGGCTATAGCATTAATGCTATTCAGTTAGGCTACCTCCAGGGCAGCAATACATTTCACACATGATTGCTTAAAAAAAAAAAAAAATCGGTGCCGATAATTCCGAAACATGCGAACATTGGCCGATGTAATCGGCCGGCCGATAAATCGGTCGGACCCTAATATTAATTGAACTTAATCAATACTAATAAGAGAACCAATGCAATTACAAATATTAGGGCAAAACAACACCCGCATAAGTTCGGGCAGTCATTTTGGGGTTGTGAGTTGAAGGAATTGTCTGATTCTATGTCTTCCATTGATACACGGGTTGTCCTGGCTTCGTCATCACTCCAGTCATTTTGTCTGTTCTGTGGTCTGTTGTTGTTTCCTCGTCTGTTGTGTTGGTTAAATGAGTCATTTTCCTGAATCACAATGAACAGCAGCAGTACAAGGCAAGCGAGGTCACCCCATTTGTTTCTGATTTGAAAAACATCAGCGTCACTTCTAAAGCGGTTTCTGAGGTACAACAGTCTTTGATGGTTTCCTCCCAAAGCAAACTCTCTGATCTGTCTTAAGAGATTAGCAGTGATCTGGTAGGTCTGATCTGGATCATATGTGTTCTGATGAGAATAATGCTGTGTGAGATACACTTGGTCAATTCTCTGCTCCCTCACTCTGATTATGATCCTGTCCCTGTTACTGCCCTCATACCCACTTGGAGGGTGAACAACATAAGATGGAAGTGGCGTGGACGTGACTTCATTGAGATTGCCAACAGTGTAGTACTGGTATCCCCGAGGCAGTGGATCCAGCAGGTCCTCGTAGTTGCCGTAATGATGTGAGCCATAATCTCCATCTGGGTCAAAGTTGAGCTGAATGACATTGGTATTAGTCATGTCAATTGTGTTGACAAACCAGTGGAGCAGCACCAGACTGTGTTTGGGCACAGTTTGGCCAAAGTTGATTTTCTTCAAACCATTGATTGAGTCGATCCTTTGTACAGCTGACACAGAGGTTAGGGTGAGGAACAGAGCTACACAGAAACTCATGACTCTTCCTGATGTCTCCATCATCCTGTAATGATATTTAAAAAGTAATTGCTCACATTATTCATCCATACTGTACATTCTCAATCCACAGTAGTGGTAGTGGTGGTAGTAGTCGTAGAAAAATGTATTTTCGATGTATTTTCCATGACCTCAAAGACACAGTACAGACATGGTCAATCATTTTCATTTAAAAGTAACAATGGCCGAAAAGGGTGTAGGAAGAAGCTGAGGCTTATTATGCCTACCCTCTTTACATATTGTGATATTATGTATCACAAAAAAACTAAACGAATGAAAAAATAAACATAATAAAACAAACATACTCAAGGCAATAGCCTGAGTTTATAAAGTATAAAACAGAAAAAAAATGTCAGTTAAACAAAGCAATTCCATCAAATAAAATAAAAGTTCCAATGATCATTGAGTATAGTTTGATTAAAGTTATACATTATACACTCACCGGCCACTTTAATAGGTACACCTGTTCAATGGCTTGTAAAAACAAGAAGCTAATGAGCCAATCACATGGCAGTAATTTAATGCATTTAGGCATTTAGACGTGGTCAAGACAATGTACTGAAGTCAAACCGAGCATCAGAATGGGGAAGAAAGGGGGTTTAGGTGACTTTGAACATGGCATGGTTGATGGTGCACGGCAGGATGGATCCATACTTTCATGTTGTTTACGCCAAATTCTGAACCTGCCATCTGAATGTCGCAACTGAAATTGAGACCCCTCAGACCAGGCATGATTTTTCAATTTTCTATTGTCCAATATTGGTGATCCTGTGAGAATTGTAGCCTCATTTTCCATCATCTCAAACCAGTATGTCCATCCTCCACTGACCTCTGACTTCAACAAGGCATTTTACATCCACACAAATGCCACTCACTGGATATTTCTTCTTTTTCGGACCATTCTCTGTAAACCCTAGAGATGGTTTAGAGTGAAAATCCCAGTAGATCAGCAGTTTCTAAAATACTCATACCAGCCCTCCTGGCACCCTCAACATTGCCATGTTCAAAGTCACTTAAAACCCCTTTCTTCCCCATTCTGTTGCTCAGTTTCAACCTCAATAAGTTGTCCCATCCATGTCTGCATGCCTAAATGCATTGAGTTGCTGGCATGTGATTGGCTGATTAGTTATGTGTTAACAAGAAAATTAACCGCTGTACCTAATAAAGTGGTCGGTGAGTGTATACATTTGTATTCTATATTACATAGTGCACAGTATTGCCAAGTAAATATATGCATAGTATTACTCCAGACTCCCTCTTGATATTTTAATATAACACAATGCAATACAGTATGGATTTACACAGTTATAGTTTGATTCTAGTCAAGTTATTATAGTGACTTACACAGTTGTGGTTTGATTATAGTTATGTTTATAATAGTTTCTATACATTTAATTCCATATTTAATAGTGCACAGGATTACCATTTTAAATATCATTTTACACATATAACTTGATATGTACCTCACAAATTTGTTGACAATTTTCACATCTTAAAACGAAAGGTTATGTCATTTTAACTGGTTGTGTTTGTTGCTAACATTCCTCTTGTTAATCCCGTCCAATAGAACAACGCTTGATTTAAATGCTCATCGTTCATGCTGAATAGTGTCATGGTAAATCAAAAACTCTCAATCAGTAAATAAGAGCTCACCTGCTTTAGTCTGCTGCCGTCGAGTATCTGGGCTCCGTGTGTTTGTGAGTGAGTGAGCAACCCCGTGTTAGGTTTCCGTTTCCCTCTAAACGAAACTGACAAAACCAGTTTAACTTTTGGTTACAGGAAGTTTTGATGATACATCTGTACAAAATGCAGTTTCCCTTTCACTACTTGTAGTTGTTTACCATGCATGTGTCTAATGCAAAAACGCATCATTTATATTTTCAGTTTTTAGACAATATGATCGTGTAATGAGAGGATTCATTCTGTCATTGGGGAATTGTATGAGCATGTGTAGGAGGGGAAACTAGCGGGGTAAAACACATTATGGGCATTTTCAGTGTTACAGAAGCAAAAGAGGATGGTGCAAATAACAAAAGCATCAGTAAAGATGCAAAATAATATAATAGTTTATGTAACATTAAAAAATCTGACGCTAAAAGACACTGGTGAGAAGCATTCACGCATATGTTCTGTTGCATTTTCATTATTATTCCACTTGCTTTTTATGGGGCTTAACCCAAAGTTCCACGGTTTATCAAAAAAACTTATTTTAAAACATCAAAATATTTGTTTCAATTGGACTTTGTAAGGCTTTTAAAAAGTTGTTCATAACTTTCCTACTTAAACTGTAGGAAACGTTGAATCTATGGAAGCAAAGGGACCTACTTATTTGGATCTGTGAGCTTCCAAGTGACGGGAAGTCAACCAACTGCACATAGACCCCTTTAATAGAGGCCAGACATTTCTGCATGCAGATGGTACCACTTTTCTAGCCTGCTCTATTTGTCACTTTTTTTGACAATACTGACACAATTTTCACATTGCATATTCAAGTGTGTTTGTCTTGGTAAGCATGTTTAGGTTTTATTTTGATTAAGATCCCCATAAGCTGCCAATTTAATTGCCAACTCAATTCCATACAGCACTGAATACAAATTATGCAACAAATAAAATGCAACAAATTATGCAACAAATAAAATGTGTATTATAAAAATTTAGAAAATAATAAATGAGAACCTAATAAATATAAGCATTGAATTGAAAGCAAGAACATAATGTCAATAAAATAAACTCTGTCTTTTTCAAATTATTAAATCTTATTCATACCTTTAGACCCTTCCCCATTTTTCTAAGGCTTCATACTCCTTCAGCTATCCAGTTTACAAAATGTAATTGTATTGATTTTTATCTTTTCAATTGAATCTTAAATTAACGGACAATGTTCTTCTTAAAGTGTTTATTGTACTGTAAAGTCCCTAATACCTATTTTTTTAAGAGGTTTGCTGAAAAACCCGTCCAGATCATTTATTGTAGCAAGCCTCTATACCCTGATTTTCTGCTCATCTCAGGATGGCCTATTTTGGTGCCCGCAGTCTGGTCGTGGCCCTCCCACTCGGTCTATGCCCTCCCACCGTCTCTGTTGCTCTTGGTTCCTATAAAGAGACACTGCGGAGTGCGGAACACAGTGTTTACCCGCACGCGAAGAACCGTAATGTCTAACGCAGGAGCTCAGCCATACTTTGAACAGTTTAACATGACCGATCCTAGTCTACATGAAAGACTATGTTCATACCGATGCACTGACAGCCACAAAGTGACATGTTCACATAAATGCAGCAGAAGCTGGATACTACTGCGAAGCTACCTGTGGGCTAAAAAGCTACAAATCAGTCAGCCAATGTATTCCTTTTAGTTTCACCGTTTGAATAACTGCACGAGTAGCTTCCTATCCTTTGTCTTGTTATAAACGCGGCATTATTAGACTGCTGTGGGTAAGATAAATTAGTGGATCATGTGCAAAAGGCTTCTGTGTTGGTTTATGCAACACTCAGCATGCCTTGCTGTACTACGGGCATCTTGTCGCTTAGAGAGGAAAACAATATCGCGGTCGATGGAACATTTTTCCAGAGGATCTGGGGTCCGTGGACGATAAGAAATAGGGGTGGGCTTATCATAGACTATTGCACGGCTATGCTGTCATAGCGAGAGAAATTTTGAACGGAGTATATTGGGGAGGTTTTCAGATGGGGAGGTGAGAAAAGGAGAGTTTTATTTTTTTACACTTTGGCATTCTCTAGACACACCGTGGACCCATGTTTATGTTAAAAGAAAACATTGAAAAAGTGCATTTTGCATAATGGGACCTTTAATCTCTATCTGACAGGAGAAGAATCAGCAGTTAGACTTTCCTATTAGATTAGACATGTGTTGGCTTTATAAGTTTACCAAAGCAGTGTATTATGATATACAATCAAATCCTATACTTTTGTGATGAGAAGACGGCAAAACCCAATATAATTACAATTATGAAGGCAAGGCAAATCATACAGAATGACTGGAAGACATTCTGGGATTGTGAGTTGAAGGAATTGCCTGATTTTCTATAGCCAAATGACCCATAAGCCACACTGGCTGCATCATCACTCCAGTCATTTTTTCTGTTTTCTTGTCTGTTGCATTGTTGGTTCAATGATAGTTGGTGAACATTGGTTTCCTGGATCACAATAAACACAAAAAGTCCAAGGGAAGCAAGGTGACCCCATGTTCTAATGATCTGGAGAACATCAGCGTTACTTCCAAAGCGGTTTCTGAGCTCAAAGAGTCTTTGTTGGTTTCCTCCCAAAGCAAACTTTCTGATCTGTCTTAAGAGATAAGGGGTTATTATGTAGGTCTGGTGTGGATCATATGTGTTGCTCTGATGGTCATGATGCTGTGTGAGATACACTTGGTCAATGATCTGCTCCCTCACTCTGATTATGATCCTGTCTCTGTTACTGCCCTCATACCCACTTGGAGCATGAACAACATAAGGTGGGAGTGGCGTGAGTGTGTTTTGATTGAGATTGCCAACAGTGTAGTACTGGTATTCCCAAGAAGGCAGAGGATCCAACAGTCCCTCAAAATTGCAATACCGATGTGCGTAGTAATCTCTGTGGTCTGGGTCAAAGTTGAGTCGAATGACATTGGTATTGTCAATTTCAATTGTGTTGGCAAACCAGTGGAGCAGCACCAGACTGTGCTTGGGCACAGATTGGTCAAAGTTGATTTTCTTCAAATCATTGATTGAGTCGATCCTTTGTACAGCTGACACAGAGGTTAGGGTGAGGAACAGAGCTACACAGACACTCATGACTCTTCCTGATGTCTCCATCATCCTGTAATGATATTTAAAAAGTTATTGCTCACATTATTCATCCATACTGTACATTCTCAATCCATACATGTATTTTAAATTGGTTGACAATTAAGCAGGTGTTGCTTGTTGCTAAGATTCAAACTGTTTTAACCGTCCAATAAGAGACAACTTGAGTTAAATGCTTCATCATCCATGCTAGTTTGATAAAGCATCTATTTAGTTGAAAGTTTCTAACATATTCAGTGGTTGACACTAACGGTTGCCCGCTTGCCCGGGGCAACTGAAAATAATGTTTGGGCAAGTTGAGATTGCTTCTTGGTTGCCCGGACGGGCAAGTGGATTTTAGAGGGTTTGTCTGTAGTCTAGGCTATGTAGGCTACATGTGTTTTACAGTCTGCAAAACATGTTTTTCCCCGCTAACTCACACAAAATAGATCTGCTATATTCGCAATTGAGCAGCTGCGCGCGGCAGCCAGCAGCATCACGGTCGCTCTTTCGCACTCGATCTCTCTCTCTCTCTCACACTCAGACTGCGCAGCCTGTGTGCGCGCAGTTTCGCTGTCTACGTTCCGAAAGCCGGCTCTATCCTACGGACCTGGTTCCGCTATATTCAAAACCCAGAAATCAATAACGTTTGAGCTTATCGATACCGCTATGGAGTCCAGTAGGCTAGGTCACATTATATAATTTTAAATATCGAGTCGGGTCATCTTCATCTAATTAGGCCTACTTCAGCGTATTATTCCATCACTGGACCGCATCATGGACTGTAAAAGTGTTCTACCTTCGACTGTCTTGAAGAAACTCCTTCAACCCGCTCCGTCTCCAAAAAAAAAAAACTCTTGTCTGCTGAGCCGCTGCAGACGGGCTCCGCACCGTCTCATCATTCATTCAATGCAGCGGTGATCAACAAACGAGAGACTGTAGCAAGTCCCACAGTTAAAAAATCGGATAGTTTTTAAATCCATATTAAAATCTGCAGGATAAGACCTAGTTAGCTAAAAAAAATCAGACACAGCCTAGTTTGCTAAAAAAAAATCGCAAACGGTTCAAATGTGATGTGTTCAGGTCGGCTCAGTAAAATGAGTATTAGGCAAAGGTCAATAAAATGACATCATGATGTGTTCAAATGTAACATCAAGAAAATAAGAAATTTGAGTTTTTCGCGGGAAGCTTGAATAATAGCCTACAGTTTGGGTAAAAAAACTTGTTTTCCCAGCAATATAAACTAAATAGTAGGCCTAAATATGGAATTATGACATGCTTAAAGTCCTATCCTGAGCTCTGCTCATCTTATAAGCAATTAAAGCAATAATACCAGTTCCCTTTAAACAAAATAATAGAAAGGTATCGATAAAGATTTGGATTGTGGAGTCTTTATAATGGTATCAATATGAATAGAAATGAATGATCCCACTCCTTCCTTACAGTATAACTGGGCAATAGCTTTAACATGGTGGACTTTAATCATTTTTGGCACACGATCACTTTTTGGCACAATGTGACCGTTTTAAATAAGTAAAATGTTTCTGTGGAAGCTAACATTCAGCTTGACTCTGAGCTAGACTGAGTTTTCACGATGCTGCAGCAGGACCAAGCGCTTGGTGTAGTGTGATGTCATGATATATGCTTATATGAATTGTTGTTCGTTTTATGTGGTCAGGATGACACTAGTAAGCTGTGTTTGCATTTAAGAGATAAGAGATTGCTAAAATGTATAATTCAATTAGCCTATACTGTATATATCATTGTTTAACAGTTTTTTTGTTTTTTTTGGGCAAGTGAACACAACATTCGGGCAAGTAAAACATTACCTGTACTTGCCCTATGGGCAAGTGCATTTGAAACCTTAGTGTCAACCCCTGATATTCAAAAAGAGAAATGCATTTTTGACTCGTCGTTGGAGGGATTTACCAGTCATGTACAGTATAAATGCAAAGATCAGATTATTTATATTTGGAGTTTTTAGTGGTTGTATCTGTACAGAGAGGGTAAACGATGGCATAATTTATATATTGAAACGCCATTAGCACACCAACAGAAATTAGCATTTCGCTCGCAGTTTTAAACTATACTCTATCTATAAACCATGAACGTATAAGGGCCCGTGTCCACAGCGCTATGAATGGCAAATGATTCTTGTTCATGTTTTTTTAGGCTAACAGACAGTTGAGCCACAGTAGGCTACACTCTGTGTTATGACTTGTCATTTTTGAATCAAATACATAGAAATATTCAACATTGTCAGCGGAATTGTACGCACTGTTACATCGAAACAAATTTTGAGAGCATCGCAAGAGAGAAAAACAACAATTTCCTATTGCTCTCATTCGCACAATGTAATGGTGAGAGAAAATACTTTCCAATTCTGTAGGTGTTCATTTTGTGATTCAAACTATTTAAACAGTCCTTCAACACAGCTAAAGGTGGAACCAGCGATTCTAATCCAAAGCACATTTTGTCAAAACCTAGAGAATATTACTCACCATCTGTTACCTGTCCGTACTGTAAGTGCGCTGAAAAAAGTCTTTATACACAGCCCATGCTCCGTTAATAGGTATGTAGACAAAGGGAGCAGGCTGAGACCATCAACACTTCTTCAATCAGCAGTGTTTGTGACGTATGTAACATCAATGCTATTAGACGGGTAATTAGTGATGCCTGCTGTTGCTAAGGCAAGGTGTGTCTGAAGGAGCAGGAAGAGAGGGGTGTATTTGTTTTGGTAGTCAGTTCAAATATAAACAAGCTTTCTCTGGAATACTATACTCCACCTTTTTTAAGATTGTTACATCACACAATTCCAGTCCACAAATTGCAAAATATAAGCATTGCAACTTTTTTTCGAAGAAGTTGAACTAATAGTAATTTGTTTTTTAAAGATGGTTGCACTAGACATAGGTATCGCGACCATACGCCCCTCCCCCCAGGTTTTTAAAATCAGAATAAAATTCAGGAAGTCCAAACAAATGTGCATAGACCATAGACCCCTTATTAATAGAGGCCAGCCATTTCTGCATAAATGCAGATGGTACCACTTTTCTAGCCTGCTCAGTTTGTCACTTTTTTGACAATACTGACACAATTTTCACATTGCATATTCAAGTGTGTTTGTGTTGCTAAGCATGTTTAGGTTTTGTTTTGATTAAGACCAACTCAATTCCATAAAGCACTGAATACAAATTATGCAAGAAAAATACAGTAGATGTATAAATAAAGAAAATCAATACCTTTTAGACCCTTCCCTACTTTTCTAAGGATTGATAATCATTCATCTATACAGTTTAGCGCTATCATTGAAGCATCTAGCATTCACACCACAATTTCTGAAGAGATTGCATTTCTAGTTCAAAATGTAATTGTATGATTTTTATCTTTTCAATCGAATCTTAAATTAACCTCTTAATCTTGTGAAGTTTTACCCGATCTGTGTCAACTCTTGTTCACCAAATTTGAGGAATTATTGCCTCAAAGTGGAGCTAGTCAGGTATATAAATATTTGGACATTGACACAATTTTTATTAGTTTTGCTCTGTACAGCACCACAATTAATTTGAAATGTAACCATCAAGATGTGCTTTAATTTCATTTTTCCTTTATTTATCCTCGAGATATCAATTGAGGGGTGACCCCTCATTTACAATGACTTTGAGTAAAAACAACAATACACGCACAAAACACAATGAAAATACACAACAAGCTGACAAAGATACAAAAACAATTGAAACATTCAGATCAAATGGGTGAAGCAGAACATAGCCTAACCAAAACAGTTACAGGTAGAGTGGGGCAGATTCAAAATTTGTCCAAATTTAATGGATATGAAGGTATTTATTTTAATTTGATGCTGAAGTTGTTCCAGGAGTCAGGGCACTGAAGCTAAAAGTTGTTTTTCCAAGCTCGTAATTGAAGATTCATAATTTAACAATTATATACGCGGTTCCCCCCTTTTTAACAAACCAAAAGTAATTGGAAAAAGAAAAGTAATTCTCCATCCAATTGTCACTTTAAATATCTGATTGCAAATCCTTTGCATCCAAACTAATTCTCTATCAGACACAAGAATCACCCATGAATACTTTACTAGTAGATTAGACATGTGTTAGCTCTGCTGTGGAGACAACTTGGAACAGCTTCTGGATACTATGGAAAAGGAATTGAACAGGATAAGGATCTGGTTTGATGAAAACAAACTTAAATTTAAGCAAAACTAAATTTATAATTTTTGGGAATAGACCAAACAAAACAGAAAAGAAACTCAATATAAATGACATAGAACTAGAAAGATTATCTGAAGTAACATTTCTGGGAGTATTAATAGACAACAAATTAAGTTGGAAACCTCACATAAATGATATAGAAGCCAAAATATCTAAATCGATAGCAATACTGAAATAAACCAAAGACCTACTAAAGCAAACCTCCCTGTTTACGTTATACTTCTCCTTCATACTTCCTTACATGACCTACTGTATGGAGAAAGGGGGGAACACATACAAAACAAATACACATCCTGCAAAAAAGAGCTATACGAATTATACATAAAACCAGCAAATCCATTATTTATTAAACTAAGAGCACAAAAATATCAAGATTTGATTTGACTATAAAACTATTCAAATTATGTTCAAAGCAAATAATTACCAATGCCTCATAACATACAGGAGTTAATCCAACTGAGAGAAAGCAAATATAAGTTGAGAGAACCCTGTATATTCAATAACCCACCAATAAGCTGAAAGAAATGTACCACTATATCAAAACTTAAAATCTTTCCGGAAAAAAATAATATTGAATAGTTATGATTTTGAGCAGTGAATTTCTGTTTTGTTATTTCTTGTTTGATGGTTTTGATTAATCTGTTCCATTATTTCGATGTTTTCTTCCAAACGCTTTGGTTTGTTTTAACCGACGCGCTCAACATCATAGACTCTGATTGATTCAAACTGAATATTTATTATGTTAATAATTTAAAAAAAATAAGAGGTGGGAGGACCAGAAAAGTTTTCAACTTCTTCCTATCACTTTTGAACCTGAACTGTATTATTTGAGTTATGTATTTGTTGCTTAGAAACCTGAGGATCCCATTTGTTTATTTTTTATTGCTTGTTCATTTTATTTTGTCTGTATTTTAACATGTTCAATACAAATTTACTAACTAGCTTTAAAATGTTACTAGAGCAGTGTATATACAACATAATGTATATTCTCATTTTCTTTACTTTTGTGATGAGAAGATGGCAAAACCCAACATAACTATTACAACTATGAAGGCAAGGCAAATCATACAGAATGACTGGAAGACATTCTGGGATTGTGAGTTGAAGGAATTGCCTGATTCTCTATAGCCATATGACCCATAAGCCACACTGGCTGCATCATCACTCCAGTAATTTTGTCTGTTTTCTCGTCTGTTGCATTGTTGGTAAAATGATAGTTGGTGAACATTGGTTTCCTGGATCACAATAAACAAAAAAAGTCCAAGGGAAGCAAGGTTACCCCATGTTCTAATGATCTGGAGAACATCAGCGTTACTTCCATAGCGGTTTCTGAGCTCAAAGAGTCGCTGTTGGTTTCCTCCTAAAGAAAACTCTCTGATCTGTCTTAAGAGGTTAGCAGTGATCTGGTAGGTCTGATCTGGATCATATGTGTTGTTCTGATAAGAATAATGCTGGGTGAGATACACTTGGTCAATTATCTGCTCCCTCACTCTGATTATGATCCTGTCCCTGTTACTTCCCCCATACCCACCTGGAGGGTGAACAACATAAGATGGAAGTGGCCGGAGTGTGTTTTGATTGACATTGCCAACAGTGTAGTACTGGTATCCCAGAGGCAGTGGGTCCAGCATGTCCTCAAAGTTTCCGTAATGATGTGCGCCATAATCTCCGCGGTTTGGGTCAAAGTTGAGCCGAATGACATTGGTATTGTCGATGTCAATTGTGTTGGCAAACCAGTGGAGCAGCACCAGAATGTGCTTGGGCACAGATTTGCCAAACTTGATTTCCTTCAAATCCTTGATTGAGTCGATCCTTTGTCGATCCTTTACAGCTGACACAGAGGTTAGGGTGAAGAACAGAGCTACACAGAAACTCATGACTCTTCCTGATGTCTCCATCATGCTGTAATGATATTTATATCACATGCATTATTCATCCATACTGTACATTCTCAATCCACACATATATTTATAACTAGATATGTATCTCACAAATTTGTAGACAATTTTCACGTCTTAAAACGAAAGGTGGCTGTGTCATTTTAACTGGTTTTGTTTGTTGCTAACATTCCTCTTGTTAATACTGTCCAATACAAGAAGTCTTGAGTTAAAAGCTCATCATTCATTCTGAATAGTGTCATGGTAAATCCTAAACTCTCAATCAGTAAATAAGAGCTCACCTGCTTTAGTCTGCTGCCGTCGAGTATCTGGTCTCCGTGTGTGTGAGTGAGTGAGTGAGTGAGTAACCCCTTGTTAAGGTTAGGGTTTCCGTTTCCCTCTAAAATGAAACGGACAAAACAAGTATCACTTTTGGTTACAGGAAGTTTTGATAATACATGTATACGAAATGCAGTTTCCCTTTCTCCACTACTTGTAGTTGTTTACCATTCATGTGTCTAATGCAAAAATCGCATAATTTATAATTGCAGTTTTTAGTAGTATGATCGTGTAATTAGAGGGTTAATTCTTTCATCGGGGAATTGTATGATCGTGTGTAGGAGGAAATCTAGCCTGTGCTGGTCTAGCAGTGACTGTGATCTTTTGGAATGCAGAGTGGGGAAATAGGAGATTAATAAGACTAGTCCTTACCCTTGGATATGTGCATTGCAACAACATGTTAATGTTGGGATGTGCGTGTGGTTAGAGTTTTGTAAAGATCACAGGCAAATATTTTATAAGCAATCATGTGCATGAACAACATATTAGAAAGTGCATGTGGCTAGCGTAGGTAAATCAAAAGTGAAAAGGGTACAAATAGTGCAAGATAAAAGTATATGGTGGAATGAAAAAAGTGGGAGGTAGAAATAGCCATATGTAAAAGCATACAAAAAAGATGTCATATTGTTTGCAGGGGGGGGGGCTGATATCAGTACTGATGTTCATTCTCAGTCTACATATTCAATCACAACTAGATATGTACCAGCACATTTTTTGGCAATTTTCAAAACTGTCCTTACAGGTGTCATGACATTTAAACAGGTTTTATCTGTTGCTAAGATTTCGCCAGTTTTTACTGGCCAGTAAGAGACGACTTGAGTTAAATGCTTCTTCATTTATGCTGAATTGTGTCGTGGTAAATCAAAAAACTAGTAATCAGAAAATAAGAGAGCTCACCTGCGTTAGTCTGCTGCCGTCAAGTATCTAGTCTCACTGTGTGTGAGAGTAACTCCTTGTTAGGGTTAGGCTTTCCCTCTCTGTCAATGTAGGGATTAACCAGTCATGTACAGTATAAATGAAAATAATGATTATTTCAATTTGGAGTTTTTTGTGGTATGATCTTGTACAGAGAGGCTCAATTATGTCATGTCAAAAGCAGGTTTAGCAGGAAACAAGCCTGTGCTGGTCCAAGTTCAACTGTGAGATTTATAGCAGTGCCTGGCTTATTATTAGCCAGCAATTCACTTATCACAGACCAATTTCAATTCGCAATTCAGAAATTTTTTATAGACTGCGTTCTGCCTCACTCTCCAGCTCAAGGACAGGTGACAGAAACAGTTTCTGTAACTGCGCATGCATTTTTTTTTATATATAGCAATGGCTGGGCAAAGGTGGCTCATCCAAGTTAGCTTGGCTCAAACACTGGTAGTTATGGGGGGGCTGGTCAAAAGATAAACTTTACAGCATCACTAAACTCTCCTGACAAGTTATGTCATTATAGAAGTATACATGACTGTCACGGGCCTTTCCTGGTTTCATTCCCATATGTAATTATTTTTTAAATGGCATAGTCTTTAAAGTGTTTTTCAACGGTGCAGATTTAGCAAGCCCTTGCTTTTGTCAGACGGAAAAAGTAAGGAACGTAGTGAGACACTAATTTGTTTAGTCTTTATTTCTCACCAAATACAATTCCACCACATTAATATTTTAAACAGCAACATTTAAATTTGAGAACAATAAGAACCTTTTTTTTCAGGTTTTCCCATTTCTTTTTAGGCCTGTTTTGCTGTCATTTTACCTTCCAGTCCCAGTTATTTTATGATAAACCTATACACAGAACATTTCAGAAAGGACATTGATGATAATCTTATACAACACATTGACCTCAAACACTCTACACATTCATATATAAGATATGATAATGTACAACAGAAACACAACAGAAAGTATACAAAATCATTAGTAAAATCAATATAAACCTGTTTCTTGAAGCTCATATATTATCAGTAAATGCTGTCATTGTTAGAACCTATAAAGCCTTTCACATATCTTTTACGCATCAGAGCAATTTCAATTCTCCTCATCTCTATCAGACACCGGATGAATCAGCAGGGAGTCATTTCTATTCAATAAGTCAAGCTGGAACTTTATGATCATGCCAGAGCAGTGCAATGTGATATACAATAACTTTCCAAACTCTCCGTTTCATTACTTTTTCAATAAAGAAGAATTAATTTTTCTTCGTCCTTTACAAAGAACAACCTTCAGACCTTAATTAGTTACTATCGGGGAATACCACTTTGCTTGCAAAATAAATGCTCAGAAATACAGTTATTGAAAATAAAATAAATAATACAAAAGAGCAGATGGCAAATGCATCACGACCACAGTGGTTTTGTTGGATAACTTGTCCATTGTTTTCCGGTGTTCTGCTGCTGTCTGGTCTATTGACATTTTCCGGTCTATTGATATTTTCCGTTCCATTGTTGTTTTCCGTTCTATTGTTGTTTTCCAGTCTATTGTTATTTTTCGGCCTATTGCTGTGTTGATTAGAGGAGTACTTCTCCTGGATCACTATATACAACAACAGTCCGAGGCAAGCGAGGTCACCCCATGTGTTCATGATGTGGACGTTATCAGCGTCACTTCCAAAGCGGTGTCTGAGGTAAGATAGTCTCAGTTGGTTTCCGCCCAAAGCAAACTCTCTGATTCGTCTTAAGAGGTTAGTGGTGATCTGGTAGGTATGATCTGGATCATAATGTGTCCCCTGAGATTCAGAAGTCTCATAATGCTGTGTGAGATACACTTGGTCAATTCTCTGCTCCCTCACTCTGATTATGATCCTGTCCCTATTACGTCCATGATACTCTCTTCTTGGGGGATTGACAACGTAAGATGGAAGTGGCGTGGACGTGTCTTGATTGAGATTGCCAACAGTGTAGTACCGGTATCCTCGAGGCAGTGGATCCAGCAGGTCCTCAAAGTTGCCGTAATGATGTGCGCCATACTCTCCACTGTTTGGGTCATAGGTCAGCTGAATGACATTGTTATTGTCAATGTTAACTGTGTTGGCAAACCAGTGGAGCAGCACCAGACTGTGCTTGGGCACAGATTGGCCAAAGTTGATCTTCTTCAAATCATTGATTGAGTCGATCCTTTGTACAGCTGACACAGAGGTTAGGGTGAGGAACAGAGCTACACAGACACTCATGACTCTTCCTGATGTCTCCATCATCCTGTAATGATAAAAATGATATCGCTCACATTATTCATCCATACTGTATATTGTCACTCCACATGTATTTGTAATTAGAGATGCAGATACCATTATTATTTTCATGATTTGATAGATCTCTTTTAGAACACATTTTTTATTTAAATGAATAGGTCATTCTGAGCCTGGTGCTACCAGACCATCGTACTTCATTTAATTTGTACAGAAGGTCTGGAACTGCTGTTATTGGCAAACGTTCACTCACTTGGAGGGGGGTGTCTGTTGAAGTTTAAAACTATTGGATCTGCTCAGTGCCACTCTGGATTAGCCAACCAATTGCATAACGTTTGGTCGTGAGCCGGCTTCTGACGGTGCGTTGAGGGAACTCGGAAATTTCCGACTTCACTACATATTGTAGTCTATGGATCTACCGGTACCTGGCAACAGTAACTTGCTAGAGCCTAACGTTTAGTTATTTGGATGAGAAAGGTTGTAGGCGTCCATACTTTCCCGAGCAGATGCACTGGAACACAGACAGGTCGGAACTCGGAACTACCAAGTCGGACAGTTCCGAGTGTAAAGGAACGCAGCATTCAACTGAAACTGGAGCGCGACTTCGACGTCATCGTTCTCAGCCACTTCCTCTGTTCGCTGATTGGACACTCAGAAATGTGTTCGAGCAAAATCCCACTAATACGCCCAAGCCCAGACTGACTACTGAAGGGAAAATGAAATTTGGGCGGAAGTAGGTGGGCAGGCAGAGCCAGACTAGGTCATTCTAATCCTTAATGAATTATAGATGGATTTTAAACATCACTTCCAGTGTAAAGTATGGAGGGGGGGGGGCAAAATCCACAGTCCTCTTAAAAAACTTTTCTTAAGTCTTTCTTAATTCATATCAATTCACCTGCCTGAGTTAATCAAATCAAGTGAGTATATTCCAAAGTTATAATCATTGTATTACATTTTTGTTTCAATGCACAATGTTAACTTGTTGTGTTTGAGAATTAGTAGCACAAAGAGGAGAGGACACTCACAAAGACTTGAGTTTAATACTTTACCAAACGATGTGATTGAATCACAACTAGCCATCAGAAATAAAGAGAATAAGAGGTCTCACCCACGTTAGTCTGCAGCCGTCCAGTATCTGGTCTCCGTTTGATCTGGTCTGATAACTGTGTTTGCGAGAGCAGGCACTCAACGTTTTGTTTCGCTGTAAATGAAACCCGCTAAAAGCATTGCTGATCACAGGAAGATTAATAGACATCTGTTAAGATCTCTTTCAAGACAACAGAAGTATTACTCCCTTTGTTTGATGTCAAGTCATGTGTCTGTGAAATGCAAAAAGCTTGTTGTGATATGATCCTGTAAACAGAGCAGTTATTCCTGTGGGTTATCAGCATGTGTAGGATTGAAACTAGCTTCTGCTAGTTTGTCAGTGTGTCCTTTGGACTGCAGGGTGTGGAACTAGGAGATTAACAGTGGTGCCTGGCTTTTCATTAGCCAGTATTCCCTTATCACAGATCAAATTCACATACAGTGTACATGTTTTATAGGCTTTATTTCAAGGTATCAATAGCTGTGTATCTGAATCTGATGGCAGTGGGGGCGGGACCTGATAAGCACAAACAACACAAAGTAATATGTATGAATATGCAAAGAGAAAATTGTGTATTGTGTGTAATTGTCCAGAAGAATAATAAATAAATAAATCTTATATTCTTCATTCTTAAAACGTTAATTCTTCTACTGCTTATAGATCCTACCTGATCTTTCACAGCTCTTGATCACATCGTTGGAGGGATTATTCCCTGAAAGTTGTTACATGAAATATTGTCAGGAGTATTAAGGTCAATGTGATTTGTCTTTTTAGAACCAGAAGTAGATAAAGTTGTCCCAATGATTACACATCTAACTTGTCTTCACCCAGTTTCTTGGGTGAAGACCTAAACACACCTGAGATGGGTATGTCTGATAGAGGACAGTAAGTGCAATCAATACACACACACTTTTCAACACTACAGGAAGAATACGAAACGATACATAACATACTCCTGCTATTTAAAGCTAATACATTATCAATGAAGGCTGTCCTTATATGACCACATAGAGCCTTTCTCTTGTCTGTCTCACGTATCCATCAGAGATTAAGATCATTTAAATTGCTCTATCATGAACAGGATGAATCAGCAGTTAGTCATTACTATTAGATAAATGTCAAAGTGATTTCAATTCCATGCCATTGACCAACACCCTTGTAATGACTGACACTGATGTATTTCTCAAAAAGTTAATTAAGTAATACCTGTTTAACTCCTCCGTCAGAGCAATGTAAATTATCCCTCATTCTGTTTACAAGCTTAAGTTTTGTAAATAGGATGATAAAGCTCTGAATGCCTAGATATGTTTAATATAATACATCATAAAACCGTCATCCAGTGTATTGGTGGTTTTATAAATCTATTACTTTGTGCTAAATGATTTACAGCAGTTGTCTCAAATGGTGCAATGGAGATCAAAGTCTGCAGGATTTCATTCCAAGCTACAATGATACCACTTTGGATTAACTGATAACATCTAGTCTAAAATAAAGTGAAATGATTGAATGGAACTGAAACACCAGACTCTTTAGCTGTTAATAGCACAGTTGTGGGTGCTAAGGCCAAATAAGTATTTGGCCTTATTTTGTCTTTAATCAAAATAATGTAAACCTTGAACCTTCCTCCCTTTACGAAACTATGACGGAGGATTCAAACGGAAAACCACTTAAATAAATGTAACAAATACACAATATTTGATTTATATTTAACAACATATATTACAAATAACAAAGCTGATAGATGTCAGTGTTTTGAACTCTATCGGTGCCTCTCTTGTGATTTTGATTTGGGAATGAGGAATAGTTAGTTTTGTAAGTGGGATGTTTTAATAGCCCTGTATAGCACTGCTGTAACTCTAGCAGCAACCAGCAGAGATGCTGTCACACAGTATTTGGTCTTACACACCTTGAAGGTATACCAAGCCTGGAGATAGTAAAAGATGTGTGTCAATGCTGGTTGTCAAGTCCATTATGCTTAAAGGAATACTTCACCATACAGAACCGCGTTCTATCATTATAAAATCGCTATTATAATATAAGGAAAGAGGTTTGTCCTGACTCAGTATTCCCTTGGTCCAGCTTTCATGAAAATCCATACCCAGATTTACATGGTAGTGGGCAGCGCACTAGTGTGACAAGAAGATTCAGATATAGAACTGGATACATATGAGTATATATATTATGAAAGAGAAGGCAGATAGTCTTTGGACCACACCATGTTTATTTGCAATCAATACAGAATACAAGCAAACTGAGTGTAAAACTTGAATAAATGTTTATGGGGATTACTAATCAGGATACAGGATGATGTCATTATGTATGTTTTTTAAACATTGTTCTCACTTTTGATAAGACTCACTGTCTGTTTCTAGAGGTATTAGATAATGTCTGGGGATCAAAGGTTGATTTGTGCTCTGATGGTCTCAGCACTGAATTCACTTGAGTTCAGGTTGACCTGTCGTATATTATGTGTCCCACTTATCAAACTTTAGCCATTCATTGTCCCCTGGCCCAGGCGCTGCCTTCTCTGGCCTTCCATAGATTGTGTTTGTTGATGCATCATAAATAAGATGACAACATGCCTATACCTGTGGCTTCCACTAACCCCAGCCAGATGCCTCCCTGTTTGGTTCATTTTATGTGTATTTGTTTAGCTGTGACGTCTCTATTAATTCCATCAGTGTTACATTGTTTACAGCATGCACTTGTTGACTCATGACATGGGCCATTCGATTAATTACTTAAGTTATTCATTCTTCTGTTAATCCAACTTTTATTGAGATTTATCATTCTATTTACCATTATGGACATATTGTATCATTATTTAGTTATACTTTGACTTGTTCTCTCTCATACTGCAGTTCAGCCTATAAGGGCTGTCCAGGAAACTGTTCCGTCAGATAACTACAGCTACTTTGCCTACTGACTCCCATCTTTCCTGTGTCTTTTTCTTAAAGGAATGCTTTTCCCTTTTAGGAAGACTCTTAGCAAGTAATTGGCTGCATCAAAGTGCCTTTTAAACTAAACAACCACACGCAGTATATGAGTATCTCCTGACACCTTGCTACGCACAATATCATAACAATATGAATCTGCATATACACCTGTATTACATTACTTAAATGTAGTTTGACCCACATACAGCTACTCAGGCTTATGTCATATTTTCATCCACAACACACGCATGCAACACGACATGGTTCAATGTGTTGTGAGGCTGCAAAAGCTGTTTTTAATGTGTTTGTTTGTTTGCTGTAAATCATCCATGTAAACCAACTTCTGCTTTTCAAATAATGTTTCTGAAAAGCTCCATAAACGCACATATTCAAGCACACAGTTGCCTACACAGAGATACACATAAGTTTCTTTTGTTATCCTGAATGGAGGCTTTGGTATTTTGGGGGGAAATGGTAGAGTCAAAAAAACACACAAAGGAAACATTTAGTTTCTCTGTGGTCACCACCCACATGTTTCACATGAGCAGCACAAGAGCATCATACACATGATGCTGAATAAAGATGCTCTCCTTACTGAGTCTTTATGTTTTCTTACATTTTCCCAGAATTCCACTTTTTCAGAAACCTCAACATGTTCTGTTCAGCAGTGCAGCTAAAGACACAGATAATTCGGTGAAATTCTTATGTTTTTGTTTTAGAGAAATGAATGACCAATTTGTTGCATGGAATAATTGAAGCGACCCTTTTATTTCCTCTGATACAATTAAACTCATACATGTTCACACCAATACTTCACATATTGTAGCATATTCTTACTTATATCATGTGCAACATGGGCTAGTGCTATGCTATTCTATTCATCATGTTTGTCTGTTAAGAAAGAACTTGGAAAGCTGCATGGAACAATTTCAGAGGTCAGCCAGGCAGCTCTATACTCCGCCTGCCAATACATGACACCATGTTGGCTCAAGAACATCAGCCCCCCTGCCATTGGCTTTCTGTCAGTCCATCCCCCGTCTCCTCAAAATGAAGATCTTCTTATCTGAGAGAGCCATGTCCCCAGCATGGCAGCCACTCTCCAATAAAGGAACATGCCAAGTTAGGTCCATTCAGACAAGTGATGGCTGGCTCACTCTGCAATGCATGCTGGGTCCAGTCATGAGTCACCGTGTTTTAAGAAGAAGCTTCCAATGGGAGGGAAGATTAATCTTTTTGTAATCTTGGAAAAGGCCTCTCTTTTACCTATTAATAACATCTGTTAAGTCATGTGTCGGCTGCAGAGTTGACCAGACTGGGGAACAGTAAAGGCTGCAGTGAGTGATTATTGGAAAAAGAGAAGTTTGTGTTAACAGCACAACACCTTAGCCCATTAATTTATCTTTTTGAACAACGGAGCAAAGATGTCTAAACCCACTAGTATAACTCCCATCAGTTATTTGAGTATCTGGAGTTGAAACAACAGGTTTTTATTGGGCCGATGGAGTGACAGGGAGATGAAAAGAGAGAAGGAAAAGACTGTTGGGTTTTAAGACAGGGGGCACTTAGTTTGGAGAATATTTAGTTTACCGCATTGTAAAAGAAAGTCTTAACGAGGGTTTATTTTAACTCCTTATTTGGTAAGACCAGGTTTTGATCACTCTATAGGCCAGTGTGTTTTTGTGTACTTGTGTTTTTTATAAACTGTATCTTCTTGGCATAGTGCAATATTGTGAAGGCCCATAAAGATGTGTCATACTGGTTAGATGGACATGGTATATATTCTGCAGTGCACTGGGTCTAACTGTCATTCAACACAGAGGTGCACAGGGTGTGTGTGTGTGTGTGTGTGTGTATGTGTGTGTGTGTGTGTGTGTGTGTGTGTGTGCTTGTGGCTGTAAGGTTGCTCTCAAGCCCCTGCACTGGTGTATAATTACACTTCCTGTGAGGCTGGAGACAGCTGTTTCCTCTCCTCTTTGATCACACAAATATACATACCCTATGCCATAAGAATAGTAATCAGCCAAAGCAATTGGTTGGCTCTCAGTTTTAAAAGATAAGTGAAGGCTGCATTTTTAACTATTCAACAAACAAATCTGCAACTGTTAAGGTACAGTATATCTTGACAGTGGAAAACTTTATTTACTAATCTGTTTTTTAAAAGATTACAAATGACTGCATCTTCAAACATTGGTTGTTTTGCTCTTCAATTGCTAATGCTTCGTAGTAATAATATAAATATTTTTACATTATCCTTGTAATGTTAATTTGTTTTCGTGGATGCCATTGCCGAGTTATTTGATTGCCAAAACATTACCGTTTAACTTTTTAGATTATGCAAGATCTCAACCACATCCTTTTTTTTTAAACAAATGTTTCGCAACTTCTGCTCATTCTTCACATGAAAATGCCTAATATAAGATGTCTTTATCGCACATAAAACAAAGCACATTACAATGTACTGTATATGTTTCCTAAACCACGCAGCCCTGATGCATGAATGATACTGATTTCCCTGCATGTTGAGCAACAATATTTTTTGCAAGTATCTTTAAAATATAAAGGAAAGTTGTCCGACGGGGGAGCAGCAAAAGATGTAAAGCGAATCCCATGATGTGACGTGTCTGTGTGAGAGGAATGAGTGGGATGTGATGAATGCACAGCCCAAGGAGCAGATGAGAGGGTCAGGCCAGGTAATTAGGGTTGTAAATTATCCTGGGACGTTTAGGACACGGACATACAGCTTGCCCAAAGGCTGCAGTTAACCTCAGTGTAGAAACATGAACATAACCTCTGGCTGTCTCTCTCAAACACTTCATTTCTTAGTATGTTCCCCCTTTTCATAATGCTTAAACTCTGCTTCTTTGCCAAGTCTGCACGTATCTGCTAGTTTACGTTGTGTGCAGGGGGGGGATTTGAAGGAAGTGGGCGTGTCTTGTTGCCCTTGTGTTCGTAGTCACATGACTTGCATGTGTGGGAGGGGCAGGCAGGGGGCTTTCAGAGACACAGCAAAAGTTTGGCCTCTCACTAGAGCGCTGCACTTTGGCAGGGGACGACTAGTAAACACACGTACACACACACACACACAGACTTCACACGGTGAGTGTTCTGCATACCGGTCCAGGAGTGTGTGTGTCTGCATGGGGGTGTATGTGTGTGATGTTTGTTTGCAAGACGGCATATGATAGGAGCAGAGAGTTAAAGTTTTTCCTTTGTTGTCTTGTCTTTTGTATTGTATTTATTTATCGCATGACTCAGGAGCCCAGCTGTTTGATGTGTCTAAATGTTAAGGTTGTTTTAAGTAGTTCAGTGTAAGTCTTTGTGTGCTAGGTGGCTGTGGTAATATGTTGGCTGCAAAGTCTAATGTCTTTTGAGTGAAAGATTGCAGAGAAAATGTTTGGTTATTTCACTCTGTTTAGTATGTTTTCTGTAAGTGTGATAAGTGCTCTTACGAAATAACTCACTAATCAATCTTTCTTTGCATAACACACTAGTGTGTGTGTGTGTGTGTGTGTATATATACAAGGGGATGTTCCATCATATTTCAGACTCAACCTTGTTTAAACTAGAGTTTCTGTTTCTTAATGTCTAGCAGGAAAGGTTGGCTCCACACATGTGATAAGTGGACTAGGCTCCACAAATAGCGAAAAGGAATCGTGTAGATTGGTTTCTGCTTTGGAAATAAACAGTGGAATTCCTTATCCTCTAAGCTAATGTTGGAAAGTAGTCCTTATTCCTTTCCAGTGGGAAAGACTATGTATCATATTTTGACCAAAATCGAAGGATACTTTTTTTTAGTCCCGTTTGAGCTGTTTTGTTCCTATTCCTACTTTACTCAAGTTTTATTTTTTTCATACATGCTTTTCTGATAGTTCTTCTGTCTGGGGATAAGTGCAAAGTGGTTGGTGTTAGCTCTCGGCTAACTGGGGATGGGGCAGCAGTTAACAAAGCTAAGCCTCAGCATTGTATCATCCAGCCTTTGTTGATGAATACAAGGCTGTGCTCTCTGATAATATCAAACTGATGGAAAGCAGAAACCACCCTTCACCTTTTTAGAGAGTCCCCCACCTCTGCTGAATAGGCATGCGCACACACACACACACACACACACACACACACACCCCACACAAACACAGAGAGAGAGAGAGAGAGAGCTGTTGAAAGGAGCTCTGTTGTGGCCCCTGTGCATTGCCAGGCGAGAACAGACAGTGGCCTTTCACCAGTGTTTGATGGGATGTTGAAAAGGTCAACGTTACCTTCTGTGTCCTGTGTGGCTGTGAGTCAGTGCAGAATGAGTGCGTTTCTATTGTGGAATTCAGCATCATAGCTTTGAAATGCAAAATATGTCACAGATGTAACCGGAGCTCTGTAATTTTGAAGTTGATAAGGATTCCTCTCTGTCACTTGACATGCGGTACATTCTCAGAATAGTAAGTTTGAGTTTGCTTCTTTGTGGAAGTGCATGGACGCAGGCATTTTGTGTTTACTATAAGAAAGGGTTATAAAATGTGAAGTTGTATTGTGTTTTAAAACCTGTGGCAGCAAACTTTCAAAACTAAATATTTGTATTCAGTTGACATTAAGGGGGAAATAAACTATATTTACTGCATTTCAGCTGTAAACCAGGACATACTTTGATGTGGTTACAACAGTCTTGAGTGTAGGACTTAGTCCTGAGTTTGAGAGGTGGATAACGAACCCAGTGTCAAAATCCTGCCTTGTAATTTAGAAATAGAGCAGGTCTTGTTTAAGACAATGGCTGGAATAGTGTATGAATAGATAGTTGTACCGTACACCTAATGCATTATGCGATGTGAGGCTCAGGCATTAAGAGGTTTATTCTGATTTTCAAAATGCCATTAGCATTGATTAGGAGGCCATTCTTTTGACTACATAGCTCAAGAACTACATAAAAAAGTAATTGCGCTTGGTCAACTGTCAACACAAGAAATCATGCTAAATACAATACATAAGCTTAATTATATTGTAGTTTGTTTCTAAGCAAAAGATGTCTGCTATTGTACTCTTGAGTTCTGTATATGTGGGTCAGTTGTAGTTCATAAATATCGGCCCTGAGGTCTGGAGAAAACCTAAGTGACAGGTTTTATATCACACACATACAGGTCGTTGAGTCTGTCAGGGAGCCTAAGGACTCCCACTAGTTGTGTTATTAATAGAATGACAGACGTGTGTTGGTGCACATTCACACATACACAGCAACATTTGTTTATTAGTGGCCTTGGTGACCTTAAGCCTTCCTGTGTCAACAGTGAAAGAGAGTGGACACCTCTTAGACTGAGTGAGAGTGAGTTCACCTTTTTACTTTGTCAGTCAACTAGGGTTTTAAGCACAACAGTTAAGAGTAAAACAATATCTGATATGATCACACATATTTTATTAACAGCATCAGGCCTTTTCAATTAGTATTTTTTTTTTAATTGTAATTTTAGCCGCACACCAGCTGTGTATTATGGAATGTGAAGGATTTCTACATAGGCCTATATATTTGTATGTTCAATAAGGGAAAGTGGGTTAGAAGATCTTACAGATTCATACATTGAAATGTGTATTTCAGCATACAACTCTCAATGTGACCATCTTGTTGCATATGGGTTTGTCTTGTTCTGACTGTTGTCCCTGAGGTATGTGTGAGGACAGGGGTCAGATTCCTGAGACCCTGACACACTGTGGACCCCTGCTCGCTGCCAGCCAACCATTTCACTGATACACTTTGACCTGCAAATAAGATGAGATAAGATTAGGCAACTACACTGTCTAGCTACCACGGCCTGGCTAATGACTTTTTAACAACTGCGGTTAGTTAGCTAGCTAGCATAATCTGACCTATTCACTCTTGTTGCAAAGAAAATTGCTTCGGCAAATTGGCAACTTCCGGTTTCATTTAGCTTTTGTGTAAATACACTTGGGTATTAATATTCAGCTGTTGCTTAAGACAATTCTTTTTAAATTTTAAATAAGGCTTAGATGCAGACACTTGCAATGCCACTTACACGAGGAAAGTAGTATTGCAGTGGAATTACTTTCCTTTTTATATTTAGATTTTTTTGAGTTTTGGTAAGGTAGTCAATATTGCACCTTATTGCAGCTGAAGGACCCCTTTTTGTTTAGGGCTGCTCTGTGTCAGCGGCCATTGAAGACGTCACCTGTCTTGTGCACCACGGCCGGAGAGTGGAGACCGAACACATTCCTCTGTCGGTCTAGACAAACCTGTGGGATTCTTACTGTCATTACTGCAATTTACAAACATTTCTCAACTGTCTGCAAAGTAACACTAGCAGCTGAATGTACTTGGCAGTGACACAGATGCAGCTCGGGGCCTTGTGGAACTAAAAGTACAGCAGCAGTGGTTTGTATCTCCAAGAAAGTGACAGGTAGTTACTGTACATGCCTTTACAGACTTGCATACCAAATACCGTATCACGCATATAATGAGAAGAAGTGTAGACCATAGACCATGATGCGTGCCGCACACTCAAGCAATGTCCAGTCCCAGGTGACATGATGAGTAAGATAGACACTGCAGGGGTTAAAGGGCACAGTTCTCAAGAGAGAGAGAGAATGATGACAACTCTGGGAACTGGAAGTGGGCCTTGCTGCATAAACATTGACTTTAATTAGACAACAGACCATATTTGCCCTGCCATCACTCCAATTTCCCTTTTCTAGTACGGGATTTACTTTCAGAGGATGTGAAAAGTTTTCGAGCGTGTGTACATGCATGTTTAAGTTGTCATAAACCCACGTGATCTGGGGGTAACTTATTGATTCTGTGCTGGAGGGCTGCTTTGAAACCCCAGGTCCATGTAATGCACTTCATTATTATTTTTTTCTTTTTAAGTAATGTGTGTACAGCCTTACTCTTAGGGAAATTGTACTGTTTAAAAAAAGCAAAGCTTGGAAAAAGCTTTACAGTAACCCTTTTGAATTAGATTTGCAGCAGCCCGCACACTTCTGAAGAAGCATCTGGGTCACCATCGAAACAAACGTGTGACTGCAAACCTCCCTTGTCCTCCCTTGGAATGTAAATAAAGGACAAGAGAGGAGCAGATGTTTTTTTAAGACCGCCCATAAAAAGATTTTAGACCGGAGCAAAGATGCAAACAACCCATTTAGTGGCTTTGTCCACTGACTTGACATGGAGCTCCAGAAAAGTAGTGGAATGACATCAAAAATAAATCCAAAAAAATGTGGTGCTACTTTTCTACAGTGTCTAAATAGATAAAAGAGTTTAAAGGATCAGAGTTTTTAAAGATGTGGGGAGTGAATCACTCTTCTTAGGTATGAACTGCTCTTGGTCCAAGTTTCCAGTCCCCTTTTTTCTTTCTCTGAATTCTTTTCCTGTGATTCAGGTCAGTTTGTAGAAAAGGGCAAACCGCGGCTTTGTCATAAGGGGACGAACCTCGGTGCCAAAAAAATCCTTTCCAACCTAAAGTGGGAACATGATCTCTGACCCGCTCGCCACACTGTCCAGATCAACACCCCGGACAGCTGAGGCATGGCTCGGTGGCTTTTCACCACATCTCCACTATGCATATACATAGACGGCACAGTCACCGCGCTATGTAGCTTGAGTTCAAGTGACACATATTTGCATCCCTGTTCGGTTAGTGAGGAATGGCCCCTAAAGTGAAAAAATAAATAAAAAATACTTTACCCATCCACCCTCCTCCATTCCACACTCCTTCCTCTGTCTTTCTTCTGACCTTTATCTATGGTAACCTCCCCTGACTTGATAGTCCTCTGCTCTTTTTGCTCCTCCTCTTGATCTCCTGCATATCCCTACTCCTGCCACCTTTAACCTCTTCTGGACTACATCTTTTCTTTGCATGTATTCTCCTTTCTCCTCCTGGCTTTTTGTTTCTCCTTTCTAAAATGTGCTGTAGTAGTTTGCCGCCGGCCATATTTACAAAAGGCAGAAGTTATCTGATACTCTTGGAAGCAAGGGAAAAATAATTCCTCAGTGCCTGTAATTGAAAACAGAATCACAGGAAGCCCAATGAGTCATGGACTGCTTTCCAATTTTCTAAAATAAATGTTTCTTATTCTACTCGCATGATCCATGCCATCCCATAACTAGACCTCATACAGGGGAACAACCTCTAGAAAATAGAGGTAAAGGGTATGTATGGGGGACATTGTTGATGCGCAAGACAAAGCCTCTGTTTTGAACCTTGAGTGTTTCTTGCAAGCATTTAAGACTTGTGACTAAACATTTAAGAATTGTATAGTCTTAAAATGAGTATCCTCAGATGTTTACTAAACGTTCTTATCACTTCAACACTGAGCTGACCTACTTCAGTCAGGACTGTGTGGGTCTCCTTTGATCACATCATGTGATTTTCATTCAGATGTTTCTCATGAACATGATTGGTTCAGAGAAATACAGGGCTTTTAATCTCTACAGTAAAAGGGTATAGGTTCTGTTTGGTTGCAATGGGATGCTGGGGCCATTACACTTTGTTATTGATGGGGATTAATGGGATTTGATTACATTTTAATAATTTTGAATTCCCTGTCATTTTTGTAGGGAGTTTTATGTTCTGTAGTTCGGTTAATGTCCTACTTAAACCATATATAGATTCCACTGTGCTTAAAGGAAATGGGGCTTGGACCACACATTTGTGACTTATTAACCCTGTCCTAAGTGACTCATATTTCCTTTTGCTGTGAGGGGAAAACTGTGTTCGCCCCTCTTTGTGTGGCTGCAGCTGCAGAAAGTTTAACAACTGAAATGAATACATTCCAGTAGAAGGAACCATAGTTCTACTTTATCCTTAGCATCCGCAGCACATTACAACCAGATGAATGCTGATGACTTTGTTTTTGCACGTGTGATGCACTTAACTTGATCTGCACAATTCTGTCGTGGCACTGTTACAGGTCTTTAGAATCTGATGGGATACAATGGATTTGTAGATCAATCTTGAAGCCATTTTGTCGGGAGTTAAAGTTGATGCTCCCACAGTCTGTGGCGTGTTCTCTATTTGACCTGGCATGAACCTGTAATTCTTTCAGCTGGTCACCAGTGTTTTCACTGACCCTTGTCTCTTTACCAGCTGGTTAACCACCAGGGCCAGACATATTTCATGTGCGGGTCAAATGCCATGTAACATTTATAGGGTCATGCTCCAACCGGCTATATCTCCCGTCACCTGTGTTTACTGGATACGAACCATTATAAGTCTGCAGCACTTTGGAAACCCTCTGTCTGATGAATGCTCAGTTTATCTAGATGTTATACAATAGCTTACTCAAAAAAGTCCTTCTACAGTCTGGTTTTATTCCCCGTTCAAAACAACAGGACTGAACCAGTACGCGTCGCTTCCAGCTTGACATTCTTATATCAACATCGCTACGTTGTGGGATTTGTAGTTCACTCAAACTGACGACACAGGCCGAAACTGTTTACTACCTGGAATAAAAGGGATTTATTTGTATGTGTGGGTTTCCCACAGTAATGGTCCAAAGGTTTGGGTTCCTTTTGTGTGTGTTGTATGTTTGCCAAGTCGTTTACAGTGTTTGACTCTACTTTAGCTTGGGCAAAAAGGGACGTGTGCATTCACAAAGGACAGTAAACGACGCTCTGAAGAGTCTTGCCACTTCTCTCTGGGAAAGCAGCTAGTTGAGATGCAGGATACACTCTACTCTCTCCCTCTCTTTCCCATTCACTCTGTCTGTTGGTGGTTTTAGTATTTTCCACTCTCACTCTTCTTGTGTGTTTTAAACAGAACAGACAGCTCGTTAATACGATGGATGTGGGCAGCATTGTTCTCTGTACTGCATTCTCAAAGAAGGATATGAGGATCTTATTTCAGGGCAAGACCTCATATCAAATCCAAGTACTGTATTAATTTGTACCTTCTAAAAAATTGAAAGATAATCCAGAGCTTAGAGGCCAGATCAGAAAGACTCTTAAACAAAACAAGAAACCTCTCCAGGGCAAACTGTATTCGTATCACTTATTTTTCCAATTTGAATCCCCAGTTGATCACACATGAGATGTGTTTCCAGTTCTGAAGGCCAGGTTATTCTGTTTCAGTGCTCTGCAGGTGTAGCTGATATTGGAGTACACTGCAGCGTACTCCAATATCTACAGTGTCTGTTAACCCCATTCATTGTATGTCCATTCCCTTTGATGCTTTGCTGGCATCCTGCCTCAGGTGAAGCTCAGTTGTCGTAGCCTTGCCGCTCAAGGTGTGTTAGCCCCTGGCTAGCATATCTTGTTTGCAGCACTTAACCGTCAAAGAGGGGCCGAGAGAGGGAGAAGGGTTGACATGACCTTTGGAAATCAAAGGTTAAAAAGAAAGAAACCCAGGTTTTTATGGGTGCAGATAAAGGTAATAAAAATTGATTACAACTGGGTTTAGAAAAGGGAGGTATGAGTGTAATTTAAAGGAATGATGTCAGAGCAAAATAGATGAGGGAGTAGAAGAGGAGAGACAATGGAAACTAGGAGATGGAGTGTGGAGGGGAAACTGACGACAAGAGAGATAAGACAGAGTCAGCATGTGGAGAGAGAGGGGAAAGGGTGAGGTGGAGAGAAACAGACCTGAGCAGAGGTCCAGGGAATGTGGGGCTGTTCAGAGGAGAGAGGTGGAGGGCAGTGAGTCGCAGTAAGTTGCTGACTGACTGCTGGAACAGGATGGGGAAGTGGTGAAGGAGGCCAGGAGAGCTGCTTCCATAGGTGGGTCTCTATGACACACATGTGCACACACACACACACACACACACACACAATGGAGCACATTATAAAAGTAAGGCTCTGTGTTTAATAATATTGAGTTGAGTTTCCACAGCAGTGTTATTCTTCACTGAATTTCTTCCATTAATCAAGGCAGTGCCCGTTTGCCTGTGTGTGTGTGTAGAGCTTCCAGCAGCAGCAGCAGTATCACTCCCTGTTGATTTAATTCCCCTGTGTGATATGAGTGGACTGGTTGGTTGTCTGGACTGCTTCTCCCTGTGGCAGGCCCAAGTGTTGTAGAGTAAAATGTGTGCCTGAGCTGGAATTGAAAAAGCTGTTTAAATCTTGGCAGTGAGTCCAGACTCTCTCTCTGTGTGTGTGTGTGTGTGTGTGTGTGTGTGTGTGTGTGTGTGTGTGTGTGTGTGTGTGTGTGTGTGTGTGTGTGTGTGTGTGTGTGTGTGTGTGTGTGTGTGTGTGTGTGTGTGTGTGTGTGTGAGATCAGGTTTCAGTCTCTCTCTTTTCCACACTCACAATAACAGGACAGTAACATTGCACTGGGGAGCGAGGCAAAGGGAGGCCTCGAAAGGGGGTAACGATGGCTACATGATCTACTGTACATACAGACTCAAACATGCACACTGCAAATTCTTCACCAGCGCTGACTTAACACATTGTTAAGCAGAGATAGAGCCGCTCTCTGCATATGCATATTGGTGACTGCTAACAGACCTCGGCCAACATATCAAATGTTGAATATTTGTCTTTTGATTGGCCACACACCAGTATGCATTCCACAGAAAGGACATTAAGCTGATCATTACCAAAACAAACTGCAGGGATAACCTCCGGCCAAGTGCAGAGTGCTTTAATACTACAGAGTGTATTTTCTAATGGTTTTCTGTTGAGTCGAAAGTCTGTGTTGGCATCAGTCCAGCAATCTCTTCTCTTCTTGTGTGTGTGTGTGTGTGTGTGTGTGTGTGTGTTTTTCTGTCTGTTGAAGGTGGCATTGATGTTTTAGGCTGTGATAGCCATGTAGTAGGATCAGCATTGACACAACCTGGAGCTAGCTTGTACGGAGCCTGGGTCTGTTGAGGGTGGCTGATCTGTTTTTGTTTATTTAAACATTTTACAAAAAGGTTAAAAGTGGACGTCATCGAAATTGTTGGACAACCAACAAGCAAATGGGTGAATCAGTCACTTTGCTTTCAAACAGGTGCATCCAGAGAACTGATGAGCAGGCAGTTGTTCGTACTTTTAAATGTATTTCGTGATATTCATTGATCAAGGAGTAACAGATTTTTCCTTTAGGATGTCAAACTTTAGTTCTTCTGCTGTTCACTTCTGTTGTCAACTTCCTCGTCTGATGTACATGTGCTTGTTTTTTCATATTCTCAGCATTGCCAATCAGAGATCTATCTCTCCACCCCCATTCACTTCACACCTTTAATCCCTCCATAGCACACCTCATCTCCTCCCCTCTAACCTCCTCTCCCTCTCCCTCTCTGTCATCAGGGCCGCCGGTGATAGCCAGCAGCTACAACAGCAGTGTCATGTCTGAGGCGGTGCTGCCTGATGCCATGGTGTCCCCAGCAGTGGGAGGCCTGTACATGGAGAAGGCTGCTGGGCCGGCGGTGGACTTCAGCTACGTGGGCATTGACGCCATCCTGGAGCAGATGAGGAGGAAGGCCATGAAGCAGGGCTTTGAGCTCAACATTATGGTTGTGGGTAAGTAGCACACGTGTACATGTAACAGTAGCTTACATTTTAGGTATGTTTTTCCAGATTTTAGCTTGAGCTAGCATCATTGCGTCAGACAGCACATTGACCTCCAAAGAAAGTGATGTGCAAAATGGTTGGTTGTTAATGGACATGTCTGCCTATTTTAAGGATTATACTCAAAACGTGACATTACCAGGCTCCATGCATAATAACACACCGTAACACAGAAAGAACGTGGATCTTTAATCATGAAGATCAATTTTCTCTCTAATTCTGTAAGCCTGGTAAAAAGTACAGACTCTGAGGTGTGTTTGAAATGGAGCGTCAACCTGTAAACCATTACAGTGAAATGTGTGTTTATCTCCAAACATCTTCACTCAACTGTCCTCACATGCGTCCTGTTATTCAGGTTCTCTCTCCAGTCAAGTTTTGACAGAAAACAGAGTCCTCATATTTATGTAATAAGCAGCCACACACAGTAGGACTTAAAGCTTTCTTTCTTTCTCAGCTCTCATCACTGTAATCAAGACAGCTTTTTAAAACAGGAGCTAATTACACACACACACACACACAGACAGTAGACAGACAGGCCGCCATAAAACCCAACCTACCTCTCTACTCTGTCTCCTCTGGATGATGTTCTGACGCTTGCTCTGTGTTTGATCCTCAAGTAAAAATGTTTCTAAGAAGAAGCCTTGGGGGGGAGACTGCATACACAAACATCTTCATGCTTCTTTTTTAGCATTCAGGTATAATTCTATTCCACCTCTTAAATAAGGAAGCAGTGCAAGAATGATGCTTGTTTTTGTGAAGATTAGGTCATGTCTTTATGGTCAGAATGTGGTAGCCTGGCTACCAAATTGTGATGATTAAGATTTGTTTCTTGTGCTGCTGACGGCCTGTGTATCAGAAAGGGTCTCAATGTTGACTTAACCTGACGTTGATCTGTGACTGCTCGCTGCGCAGTAGGCCCCTCCAAACTCATCTTCATTAACTCATGGTGAAGTTAACATGGGGTGCGGGGGTCTTTAAAAAAAACAATGATGAAAATCATCTTATCTGCAAATTGCAAGTTGAACTTTAAGACTCGATGTATTATCACAAAATTAAAAATAATGGGCGACTATTCATGTAGGCTACACATATAAAGTGTCCGCAAATGGAAAACTTGAATTCAGTTCAAAAGTAGGTTGTGGACACTCCATTCTATTAACATCTATTTCTACCACTTTGGCTTTCTTATTTCTGACGCAGTGTCCTCAGATTTACAATGTATTACAAGCCTTACATTTATTACAATGAGGAGGACTCCTTATTTCTGGTTGCTCATTGCACATTAATCAAATCCTCCCAGGGCTGCAAACTGTCTTTACGCTGGTGTGTTTGGGTTCTAGTAATGTGTACTGATGATCTCTACTGGCAGTGTTTGTGGAGAGACACCTGCAGCTTGTCACTGCTGCAGCCAGGAGCCCTCCTGACTTTTAAACTTATCGTGGAAAATAATCACTGAATCTTTTCTTGAGTTTATTATGGCACGAAGGTTACATTATGTAGACTGATGCATACCTTAGCACTCACTGTTGAAGAGTTCCATGTTCTTTTTTTTTTCTTCTTCTTCTTGACGTGTGTGTGTCTTTCTCCTCACCGTCTGTCTCTCTGACTGGGTTCTCGCTCACAGGACAAAGTGGCTTGGGAAAGTCTACTCTGATGAACACGCTGTTCAAGTCTAAAGTCAGCCGTAAGTCGGTGCTGGCCATGGCCCAGGAGAAGATCCCCAAGACCATCGAAATAAAGTCCATCAGTCACGGTAGGTCGCTCCACTCTCCCTCTATGTCCCTTCTGTCTTCTGTCCATCTGTTCTCTGTATCGGCCAAAAATCACCCATCTCTTTCTCTGCTACTGTGTTTTGTCTTCTCTTCTCTCTCTTCTGCGTTTACACGTTTCTCTTTGTCAGCCATGGAAAAAGTGTAGGCACTCTCAACCACTTCCAGAACCTAATTCTTCTTTCTCTCTACTTTTCCCTTTAATTCAAATTCACCTTAATGACTATAATCATGGCTAAAACAACTTCTGAATATGTATACTGTATTCCTAGCCTGACATAACCAGCCAAGTTTTCAAAAATGTGCAGCTGTTTTTTGAAAATGTTCTCAATTATCTCCTCGTGTCCGTTATTGAATACATGGCTGGAAACAGGCAGCGCTAATGCAGAAAAATCATGCCAGATTTTTTTTGACCCCTGTTTTTAGTAATTGCTTGTAAAGAACTCACATCATTATGAGCCTTCTAAATTCTGCCTCTGGCTTGTTTGCTTGTGTGCAGACATTGAGGAGAAGGGAGTGAGAATGAAGCTGACAGTCATAGACACACCAGGATTTGGAGACCAGATCAACAATGAGAACTGGTACGTTGCTTTTCTACCTCCATTGCTCTGTCTATAAACGGAGAGATTTGAATTGTGTCTAACCAAATGTCCTTCCCTTTCCACTTCTCTTGTTGTCTTATATTTCCTGTTTTCTGTCCCTATCCGTGTATCTAACCCTCCCACTTCCTCCTTTTACCCATCTACCCCTTCTCTTCCTTTTCTACCTCTGTGTTGCTTCCTCCTCTCCTCTCTTTCATCTGTCCATCTCTCCAGCTGGCAGCCCATCATGAAGTTCATTAACGACCAGTACGAGGCGTACCTGCAGGAGGAGATCAACATCAACAGGAAGAAAAGGATTCCAGACTCCCGGGTCCACTGCTGCATATACTTCATCCCCCCCACCGGACACTGGTGAGGAGAAGCCATTGAGACGGCTATAAATAAAAGACCCATGAGCACATACTTTACAAGTGCACTTCAGATAAGGTGCACAAAGCTTGGGAAGCCTACATTTTCACTTCTTCTTTTTGTCAGCGCCCAACACAAAATCATATCGGTGCCTCCCTCAGATGTTGGCTGAGAAAGAACTCAAAACTTCAACTTTTTAGGAAAAGGTCTTTTGCTTACTTGCAGAGATTCATGAAGCTAATGAGAAGCTAACTTAGCTTACATGTCCTCTGTGGAGTTTTCTTCATTATATAATACATATGTACGTTGAGTTTTACTCACCAAAGCACATTGTTTTTAACTTCTTGAGGTTTAAATCTAAAGTTAATTTCTTCCCTTATAACAAATGCAAGTATTTTAAATCCTGTGTTTAAATTCACCGTTTACAGTCTTTTTCCTCCCTCTTTTGATTGGTATATTGCTGTCTTTCCTGGCCATAACAACTACCTGTAGTTCAGGACACCATTAGCAGGACTGTCACGCGTGCACAAGTGCGTGCCTGTGCGTCCTCTTGAGAGAAACAAAACGGGGCCCCACTCATTAAAAAAAAAAAACTCCTCAGGGTTTTTAGAGGTCAGACACTCCACTGGGAAGCTTATAAAGTGTGTAAGACTTTTATTTGTTCGTTCTGAAGCAGTGTGAAGCATCTATCTCCTCTTATCCCTTATATTAAACACACACACGTCCCCCTCAACAGGATGCAACATCTCACAGAACACTAGTCCACCACACACACACACAGGAAAAGATAGTCCTCTCTTGCCAAGCCCTCAAGCAGCAGTATAATGTTCCAAGTTTTTTCTCCCTGAAACTCTAACAGACAACACACATCTGGCTCTGATGGAACTGCATAAACCTACGTCCCTCTCCACTCTGTCGGTTCAGCGCTGCACTGTTTGCAGCACAGGGGGGTTTTGGTAAACTATGAAGGAGTTAGTGCGAGGGTCCACCCAGTCTCAAGTGTCCATCAAGCTAAAGATTTTTTTTTGTGCATGTCCGTAGCTTTTGCATTTTTGCAACTCCAGTCGACTGCTGTGGCTGATATTGAGCAGCTGTGGATTGTGGGCTTCAAACTAGACACGGACACACAGTTGACTATACAGTCAGCGCCATTTGAGTTTTGTGTCATGTTCTGTCTTTACTCGGGTGGAGAGAGAGAGGGAGGGGGGGGGGGGCTGGTTTGAAATGGCCCCCTGTCTCTTTGCAGCAAGGTTTCATGTTGATCCAACAGTGCAGATGTCACATGGGCTGGCCGGCAGCTGCTCGGGGTTTGCCCTAAAAAGTCTTAACGGGAGAGAGGCAGGAAGGACGGCAGAGACAGGGAGTCTGCGTGGGTGTCTGCGAGCATGCAATCAATCCAGGCACTTTTGTCTTCTTGAGTGTGCTCATGCATAAGCGCACATAAGACTCCCTGTTCACATTGACCTGTCTTTGTCAGAGTGTTGTTAGCCAGGCAAACGATTCACCGGAGTAATCACATACAGATGCTTTTGTCAAACCGTGCCGGGGAAAAAGTCCTGAACCCCTCAAAGTCCTTTTTAAAACCTCCACAAAGCAGCTGTTTACACACATTGTGTAGTAGGATTAAGTCATGGATGCAACAGTTGGAAACACTGTAACTAATATACACAGTAGTTCTCTATCTGCCCTCTGGTGGAAGAGTTTAGTGTTACATGTCATTTGGTACTATTTCACATGTTATGTTGTCACAATCTAATGTGTGTTTCTCTCTCTCTCTCTCTCTTTCCCTTATTCTCTCATGTTGTCTCTTTCCCTTCTCCAGTCTGCGGCCTCTCGATGTAGAATTCATGAGGCGTCTCAGTAAAGTGGTCAACATCGTCCCAGTCATTGCCAAGGCGGATACACTCACCCTGGAGGAAAGGGACTTCTTCAAAAAGAAGGTTTTCATTTCATTTTTCATTCTGCTTCCATTTACTCTTTAGTTTTTTTGAATCTTTTCTTAGATTCCTTCATTTCTTTTTATCTCAATTTCGAATCTTTTGTAAAATCTAGAAGCATCCATCTTTGCTTGCATTCCTTCTTGGTTCTTTCTTGTGTTCTCCTCTGGCTACATTGAAGCATCTTCCTTTTCCCCCCACTCTTTGCTTTCTACACTTCCTCTACACAGTTAATAAGGCTGCAGCCATTCATTTGAATGTTTTTATTGGCAGCGTCTCAGGCTTTCCCCTCCTGTTATTAGCAGGAGGATGCTAAACTCCCCCTGGTTTATGTGCGCATGTGTGTCTCCGTATGAGTGCGTGCATTGCCGGCTTGGTGTGTGCATAGGTTTATACATGGGCATCTTGTGAGGTTTTCCTCGTTTTGTTTGTATAACAGACAGCGCTTAACGACTAAGCCCAAACTTTTGGACTAGATTAGAAGAGGGATCAGAGTTAATACCACCTTAATCTGTACACTGTGCAGATTTTTCTGTACATTTGTTTGATGTCTCTAAAGCTTTAAGAACGGCTGCCAATTACTCCAGCGATTAAAAGGCCTTAGTTTGTATCATTTTATAAACCTGCCGTGGATTAATAGTTGAGTTGTCTCTGTATTATGTTTGTGCTCTCACCAGATCAGGGAAGAGCTGCGGGCCAACGGCATCGACGTGTATCCTCAGAAAGAGTTTGACGAGGACACAGAGGACAGAATGATCAATGAGAAGATCAGGGTGAGAGGATCAGCTGTGTCTCTATGCTCAGACATGTCTTACCACAGAGCACTGTCAACTCTAATTCAATGAAGTCACCCTCAATACACTTGAATCCTGTCTGACTCCATGTGTCTGTTGACTTGAGCAGGAGATGATCCCATTCGCTGTGGTGGGCAGTGACCAGGAGTACCAGGTCAATGGCAGGAGGCTGCTGGGGAGGAAAACCAAGTGGGGAACCATTGAAGGTACAACCTGTTTTCCCCCTTTCAGTAACTGTTTTCACTGCTTTATCTTTTTTTTAGTTTTTCTTTGTATTGAGACTTTCAGGACCGGACCTGTCCGTGTTCACGTAGCCAAACTGGAAGTGCTTGTGTTGAGAAGAAAAGACAAAATAAGGAGATGGTTAAAGAGCTCACGTATAAACAGTAAAACAATGCTCCATTCAGTCTGTCAGACAGCAGTCGTGTGCCATGTAGCTGCCCCAGGCCTCTAGCAGACACTGTCTGTCTGAAGAGGCCTGATTGGTTCACTCTGTTTCCCCGCGCTGCATATCCACTATTGAATCACTAAGGATAAACTGTGGCTTCTCACATATGTTTATGTGTTGGTTTGTTTTTAAGAGTTGAATGTATTCTGCCTTGTCAGTTGAATACCGTACCAGTATGAAGGGCTGTACTTTGTTAAAACCCATTCTTACTGTAGCACAGGGCTATTCAATAGGCGGCCCTAGGAATATTTACTGGCCCCCGCCTTGACTACCGACCGACCCCAAAAAAAGGCCCCCATTCAAATCTAATTGAATAGCCCTGCTGTAGCATTTGTTCTCAATATTTGCAGCCATCGGTATTTAATTATGTTAGCCACTCCAGACAGGAGGCCCCACCCTTCTATCTAGTGTCTCATTAAGTAGTTTCATTTCCTGCAAAGTGTGCTGTGCACGTTAGGCACGGGTTTACTTTTTTTCTTGTGAAGCAGATCGTCTTATCTCTTCAGAAAGACACCATGGGCGAGGGCATATGAGTGTGTAGTAGATACAGTATGTAGTGTCTTGTGTTTAAAGGGACAACACACTGTCTCCACCTAGTGGACTGTTTAGGAGATAGCTTCATGTTTGAGCTCACTTTGAATTATATCTGATAACTCATAACTTCTCTCTATCTCTCCTTTAGTTGAGAACATAGCCCACTGTGAGTTCGCCTATTTACGGGATCTCCTCATAAGGTAAGGGGATTTTATATATTTTATATCACTATGTATCTATCTTAAAGTCTGCCTGTTTTGTGTGTGTGTGTGTGTGTGTGCGTGTGTGTGTGTGTGCGTGTGTGTGTGTGTGTGTGTGTGTGTGTGTGTGTGTGTGTAAAGATCCCCTCTAAAAAGTTTGAGTTACATACATAAATGCTCTGCTTATATTATTAATAATAATAATAATTGATAGGTTTTATATAGCGCTTTATTGCCTAGGCACTCAAAGACGCTTTACAGGGTTCCTGGTTCAATTCGTTCACACACAGTCATACCGGTGGTGGTAAACTACGATAGTAGCCACAGCTGCCCAGGGGCAGACTGACGGAAGCGTGGCTGCCATTCAGCGCCAACGGCCCCTCCGACCACCACCTCAAACATACAGCAATCATACACATTCACACAAGGCAAGGTGGGTGAAGTGTCTTGCCCAAGGACACAACAACCATGACACAGGTGGCCGGGCGGGGATCGAACCGCCAACCCTTGGATCGTTGGCCGACCCGCTTAACCACCTGAGCCACGGTCGCACGGTTGATTTGCACCTGATATAGTTATTATACATGAATGTACATCTGTGCCTCTGACCCCATTAAAGAATTCATAATGTTCAAATGTGCAAATATTTTTCATTTCAAAATGCAGCAGAAGGGAACTGAGTATATTCTAAAGTGTGAATGTTGGCCCACCTCTTCTTGGGGTTTCTCATGGTTGTGTGTGTGTCTCTTTCAGGACCCATATGCAGAACATTAAGGACATCACCAGCAGCATCCACTATGAAATGTATCGCGTGCGGCGCCTCAATGAGAACAACACGGTGGTGGCTCACGCTAACGGCATCCCACAACACCATCTTGCTGCTCACGAGATGTAGACGTCCTCTCTCTCGCCCCACTGCAGATGACCACACCTGGGTGTTATCCATTAGCTATGAGACTTTGACCACCACTCCAGCCCTCCACTCCATCCATCTCCCAGCTCAAAGGTGCGATAGAAACTTAAAAAAAAAGCCTGCCAGAGGGACTTGATTTTTTTTCCAGTGACTTCCGGCGGCCGAATGGACCGGTCATGTCAGTTCATTGCCTCATTTACAAACACTATCCTCTCACTGTCGCTCACCAAGAGAGTGAAGAGAAGTTCACAATGTGCCGCAGCTTTATTTGACCTGCTTCCACATCGTACGGTTAACCCTTTGTGGTTTTCACTTTTGTGTTGTCGAACCAAACGGACTGACGCTTAACATCTTTCAGTGTCAGAATTGTCTTAATCAGTACCTTGTTAATCTCTAAACTTTTACTTTTTTTTAAAGATGTTTTTTTAAGCAGTACTTAGAATTCATGCATCAACAGAAGCACAGTTCTCTGTAGTTGTGCACACAGCTCTATTAACATATGTGCAAAGTGATGATATGCATTATTGTTCACTACATAGTCTGTCAATGACAAGCATGTTGGAAGGGGGCCTGGCAGCACTGTGCCAACATGTGACACACTTTACCAGTCATACCTTACAGTCAGTCTGTGTGATGCAGCTCTCTCTCCCCATGGTAAACACAACACAGGTAATCAGATAGCACATCATATGTTTGAGTTTGTCCTTTTCCTGTCACCAGCTGTGTTTTGCTTTTAACAGTTTGTTAAATGTTGACGTCATGTCGAATATGGATGTCAGACCTTGACAGCTTTTTCTTTTTTTAAATGCCCTGTAATAAATGTCATTGTTTATTAATAGAAATATCTTAAGAGTGATTTTAAGATGAATAAGTATTTATGCACAATATAAAATGTGAAAGTTTGTCATCAGTCCACTTATTCAGATTTATTCAAACACAGGCACACTTACATACACACGTACCTTTCCTGCTTTTTGGGCCTGCCATAGTGCCTTATTTATTGGAGAATGTTTTTCTAGCGTGTTGGCTGAAACTGGAAGGAGAGCAGGTTTTGTTGGTGCCATGTTGAGCTACATTTAGACATCTTGCAATTCTTTTCTTCTATTTTCCATGATATACCAAGGATCTTTTATGTGTTCAAACCATATATAATTCCCTAAGCTTTCACTGTCATGCTCTGTCCTGTATGTTCGTCTGTGTTTATGATACATTTTTTTTTGTACTTGTATTATTGATAACAAATTCTTTTATCTTATTTTAAATAAAGATTACAGTTGTAAATATATACTTTGATTTTGTATTTATTTATTGGTATTTATTAAACTACTGCCTGAACAGTTTTTTTCCCCATTTGTACATTTTACAGCCCCAGCCTGAGGTGAAGGCTTCACATCAACAACCTAACTGCATGAACTCATCAGCTCATCCTCTTGAGCTGGAAAAACACTTTTTAGATAATGCTCTACTACACTTGATCCTCTTAGCATTTAATAGCAGGTGTAATTCACACTGGAGCACTTTATTTGCCATGTAATTAAGCTCTTACTTGATTATCCTCTGAAATCAATATGGCCGCCTGCTGGGTCAGTGCATGGCTGATTAGCACTAATTACTTGAATGCCTAAGTGCATTTTTCTCTTCCTTTTTTTTAGCGAGGGATTTGGGAGGCGACGAGTCCTGAGGTCTCAGATCAGTTTGAGGATGTGCTGACATTGGCGTCCTGAGGTACTGAAGCAGCAAAATGTAGAGAGGGCTGACGAACTGATGTCAAGTACATGTAGCTACATCATTGTAGTGATATTCATCTTAGTCTAATGTTTGCATCATCTAAGGTTCCTTCTTTTGTTACTTCCCAACGCAGCGCACTTCAAAATGGCAACTTGCTGCATTGCTCCTCAAGATGGCGTCTGTCGTGCCCCATCTTCCGCAGTGTTAAGATGGCACGCGCCTGCCACACCCACCACCCTGAACCCGTACCCTCAGCTCATGAGTTGAGACCCCCACATTCTCATACTCCTTCTCTCCCCCTCTCTCTCTCCCGCCTCCCCTGGGAGAGACAGACAGACAAGCAGCTGTATCTCTGCTCTCACTGGCCGTGGCTGGTCTCCTCCCCCTGTGCCACCCGCCAGACGTCCTGTTGGCAGCCGCCAGCGCTTCACCGCCTGTCTTAATGACATCCGTTAATCACATGCATCCTTTACTGGATACTGATGGAGTCAGCCCACCTGAACCTGTGTTGGTTGGCGCAGTGTACACGCATGGGGTGTTGCTGTTGTGTTTTACCGCTGCGCAGACTACAGTGAGACTGTATGTCTGCCTGAACGCATACAGAGTATCACAACTTGTGCACGTTCACCAGACAATGCCAATGTACAGTGGCAAAGTGTTTCATTCTTGGTGACATCTTAAGCTGCTTGGTTGTAGATTTACTGTATGTCATCCATCCTAGATAAACAGCCACACAGACCACTCTACTGTGCATTATGGGATGGGTGTTAATGGATAAGGTCATGCTTATTGGTCAGACCTGGCACAGTGATGGATGGGACCTTTTTAATAATTGAACTTGGACCTTTTTAGACACTAATAAGAGTGCATATGCTCCAGATAAGTTGCATGCTCTCGCGCAACCCTTCTATATGAAGCCGCGTAGGTCGACAAATGTGTTGCATTGCACCTCAGCGGCATATCTGGTTAACGAGTCCGCCCACCTCATCTGCATATAGAGACACCGTGCCACCAATTAACACCCGTTTGTAAGATGACTTTTGCTTTGCGTAATTTTTTTTTACCCCTTTGATTTATTAATTAGCTGACTTGATTGCAAAATCTGTGGGGATATTTGTGCCAATGAGATACCGTGTGTGTGTGTGTGTGTGTGGTGGGTGGCGATGTCGTCGTGCATATATTTGTTTGTTGTGCATGTCTACCTCGCACACTTCCCCCGTCTCATGGCACGAGTTGTTGTTTGCCCCATTTGTCTCCTCCTTCCCCATCTGCTGTTTCTTCCTCTCCTTTCTTGGCAGACACCTCACCTTCTCCTCCTCTGTTCATCCCTTCCTCCCTCCTTATTGCTCATTCCGATGTCTCCACCCCGGCTCTTGGCTCTGTGCCAGGCACTCAGACATGTAGGGGGGGGGGGGGGGGGCTGCCCACCATATGCAAATGCTCCGACTTTATGCAAATGAGCTCTGACTGTTTAATTAAAATCCAGCTCCAGATTCAATTAGCCGACTGAAAGGGAGGAAACCGGTTTGCTGGGGTCGATTTGATGCGGGTACAGAAGACAAAAATACCCAAAACATCGCACGGGCGACCATTTGCAAAATAAAGAAATCACGGCTCTGGGTAGAAGGGGTTTAAAAAAAGGGGTAGATACGGGTTTCAAAGGGTCACTTAATTGCGGGAATAAACTCGTCAAGCAGTCTTAAGTGATGCCTTAATATAAGAATGCAGGAGTGTGCAGCTCTATATACAACACTGGCATACGGGTTGACATACACACTGCTAGAAAGAACTTGAGGGAGAAAGATCCAGACAGGAGGAGAGAGGTGAGACAGAGAGAGAGAAGAGCATCGTTGGTAGCTCCTGCCTCTGGCTAATTACTGTGAGTAATTAAACGGGTCGCAACCATTGTGCCGCCCATATTGAAATTAATGAGAGCGTGTGAATGTACAGTATGTATATATATATATATATATACGCACGTGTGACTGCATGTTTCTGCATGGAACGTTTTTGATGTTTTCTGTTTTGGAAATCTGGAGGCTTTGTGAATTATGGTCTTGGTCTTTTCTGTTATGGTATGAAGTGTGTCAGTCATTTTGAGGAGAGGGGACCCATTTGGAGCACTCAGTGATGTGATTTGGTGTCATGGTCAGATAACACAAACAAAAATTTTTACGAATTAAGCAATTGTTTGTTAAAGGTGTTCCGAGGACCTTTCATTTCGTGTTAATTCTTGCACCCCCCTTTGGACAAAAGCAGTAGTGTTTTTACCACGCCAGCTGCGCATGCTCCTGGGTGAGCATACGCGTACCCATGACAAAGGCATTAAGAAAAACTAATTAAAAATAGCCTTCTTTGCACTGATGGTCTTGTTTGCTGTTACACAAAAATTAGACAGTTTCAGAAATATTGAAACGTTCCCGTTATCAGGTTTTAAATCAAAAGCTGTTTGTATGTGAAACGGCTGGAGCTATAACATATTAATAGTGTTTACAGAAGGCGGATATAACATGGCAATGCATCGGCTGCCGAGTGCCTCTTGTGATCCTCAGAAGTTAGGTTTTATGTCTCAGCAGCCCCTTGAAACACTCCAGATAAGATATACTCAAACAGAAGACTGAGGTGAGAGTACAATTCCTACCACTGAGATAGTATAGGAAGATGGATGAAGGTAGAGGGTGGGTGGGGAGATGGGAGTGATGGGAGGGAAGATTGGGATAAAGATGGATGCAAAGACAGAAAGGAATAGGGAAGAGAGGAGGGAACATAAAAAAACGGTGGTGTGTGTGTGTGTGTGTGTGTGTGTGTGTGTTACTAGGGAATCTCTCTCTGTTAACAGACAAAGATAAAGTCCCATGCAGTGTAGTGAGTAACTCAATACTTCCCACAATTGTGTGGATGGATAATTCCTTTTAAAGGCTTGACCTCAAGAGGGCTTCCAAATCGATACGCTGCAGAAGTCCTCCTGCATTCATTACAATGTCTATTTCCAGAAGTATTCAAGTTTTCTTTTTCTTTTTTACTGTGCTTGATGTACTATGTGAAAGCCCGTTTTAAAGTGCTACTCCACCCCAAAATCTACTCCCTGTAGACCTGACAGATGTAAACACTATATAAGGAATGGAGTCAGCTTAAAGTCACAGTGCTTTCAACTGATTTCAATTAAGTTAAATTAAGCAAAGTTAAGTCTTTATTTTGTTAATTACACACACATGCAAGGTGAGTCACACACATGGCAATCGAAATTACATTTAGCTCACCCCTCCTACATTTCTAACACACACATGCAGTTCTACATACAGTAGCCTATAGGGGATCGCCACACAGGGACTTCAAAGAAGGTCTGCAGCGGGGCCGCGCCCCTGGAGCAGTTTTGGGGTTAAGTGTCTTGCTCAAGGACACATGGTAGAGATGGTGGGGACCGTATGGGGTAATATCAGCCACCCTAGTGTTACAAATAACTCCCTTCTGTCCGGTGTCGGGGATCGAACCAGCGACCTTATGATTACTAGTCGTCCCATTTGGTGGGCAGTTCAAAAGTGTTGAAACCATTTAAGTGCCTCAAAGAAAGAGGTGCATAAGTAGAGAAAGGGGGTGGCCATTTGGAATCGTGTTAGCATCAAAAGCAATAGCATTTATTCAACAAAAAGCACTATGAGTAAATCACAGTGAAACAAAAGAAGTTATCTCTATTGACGAAGCTTAACTGTATTGTGTCGGATTTGAATGTTGGAGGTGATTGTTGAGAGAAGTAGGAGTGTATGCAGTAAGGAAAGGTGGTGTGTGTGTGTGTGTGTGTGTGTGTGTGTGTGTGTGTGCGTGTGCGCGTGTGCGTGTGTGTGTGTGTGTGTGTGCGTGCGTGCGTGCGTGTCTGTCATCTGCATGCAGGACTCGCCACACACACCAAAAAGATCCAATCAGTGTGTTTGTGCCTGGGGGGGGGGGGGAAAACTCCTAAATGTGCTCCTGTAGAAGGGACACGCTTGCCAGATTGGTGTTTGACTTTCCTGCTAAGGTCTCCCGACAGCCTGCAAATTCCATCAGAGATAGGGGCCAGTGAAGTCAGCCGGCTCGCGGGGAAAGAGGGTTTTAGAAGCCAGTCGGATGGATGCAGCCAGGGATGACTGTGGGTGAATAATAATCGAGGTTGAGGATTAGTGGTAAAAAGTGTGTTTTGTATGTTCCTATATACAGGCAGGTAGGGAGCTAGAAAGAATGTTGGAGAGTAGATTCACGTAATAAGAATTTCATTTCTCCCATGGTTGCACATGTGGGGATATAGTTGAGTGGCAGGTGAGGATCCCTGAATAAACCAATTTACACATATACACTAACTTACTTAATACTTCAGCTGCACTAAAAACAGCCCTTACTTACTCTCATGCAGGTGGGGATAATTGGAAGAAAAAATAAGTCAATGAGCAAAGGGAGAAGGAGAAAAGCACCAGTTCCAGCTTTTACCTTGGAAAAAATGGCAACAATCCACAGTTGTTTTAACACCAAGCCTGGGTTGATGGTCTGTCCATCTTTTTGTTGCCCAGGGTTATGGAACTGCCATCAGGCGTCTACAGAGACACAGAGGACGGACACATCACAAACGGCACGGCACAGGTAGGCACCTGTCTGTCTGTCTCTTTGTGTGTGTGTGTGTGTGTGTGTGTGTGTGTGTGTGTGTGTGTGTGTGTGTGTGTGTGTGTTTGCGCGTGCATGTTGTATTTCCCCATTGGTCGGTGAAGATGGTACACCCCTCACAAAGCCTTCCGACGCTCTGCCTAATTAAACAACTCTCACGTCAGGCAGACAGTTGGACAGATTAAAGGAGAATACCACCTGTCTCACCTCCCTGGCCCTTTATCATGTCAAAGATGCCCAGAGATAAAGTGGAAAAGTAAACTCCTTTATTGCCATGTGCACATCTGTCCTATGGGCTTGTGCTCCCTCTCCATCAATATGTCTGTCTTTCCTCTTTTATATGAAAGGTTTGATATCGTTTGGGGTTTAATATTGACACAAACACTTACTTACAACCACACACACACACACACACACACACACCACGCACCAACAACCCCACACACACACCACACACACACACACACACACACACACACACAACACCACACACCACACACACACACACACACACACACACACACACACACATAACACACAAAACACACACACACACACACAACAACACACACACTACACACACATACACACACACACACACACACACACACACACACACACACACACACACACACCCCCTGTGGCTGCAGCAGTCACTCAGTCAGATATGAACCAATAAAGCCGGCCACTCTAAAGCCTGCAGTGAGAGGCAGAGGGAGACATGCTCTTTATTAGTGGAGAAGTGTTGGCACAAAGTCCCTGTAGAGATTCATTCTGCGCTGCTCTACTGATCCTCTGCCTTCACTTTGGTCTCCACAGCACTTTGCTTTCCACCACTTTATTCCTTTCTCTGTCCCGCTCTGATATATACGATATTGTTAGGCCTGGTGTATGATTGCTTTTTTTTTGTTTTCATTGTTGCTGTTTTCATGTTCTACGTGCAGCTGTGAGCTTTCAGTAGTTTCCACAGCAACAACAGTCAACGTGGTCTCTCTGAGAGGAAGCTGGAGAGCTTGCGGTTGATCAATGTCTGTCATATCAGAGACAGGAGAGTCATATATTTTATATTTTATATTAGATACCCGATGTAGGAGGTGTGTGTGTGTGTGTGTGTTGTGTGGTGTGTGCGTGCGTGCGTTGGTTGCATGTTTTATTTCCCCATTGGTTGGTAAAGTCCTCCTCAAAAGGAGCTGAGCATGTGTCCAGTGTGTACGTGTGACAGAAACCCTATAGATCGCTTACATTTTAACCTCCTACGAGGAACTTTTAAATATTATGAAACAGTCTAATGTTTCATTTGATGATCATGAAACAGCAGACGAGACCATCAGGGGGAAAACAACACTATTCGTATGTCGTTTTTATGAATGCCTTTGTTTGGGGTCTGATTTCCCCAAGAAGTAAGACAAATCGATTTACGACAGACAGACCGCGACATCCTGTGTTTCCTGAACAGTGTAAATCCAAGTCTACTTTGCCTCACACACAGACACGGATGTGATGTCTAATACAGGCTGATCTTTAACCTTCATGTATTCTCTGTTTTTGCTATTTCTTAAATGCAATTTATATTATCTTATCTTGATGTTTCTTATGCCCCTGTAAAGCACTTTGAATGGCCTTGTGTCTGAATTGTGCTATATAAATAAACGTGCCTTGCCATGCCATTGCGGTGCATCTTGCAGCCTCTCTAAACTCGCTTCCTAAACAAATGCACGGGTTGCCGGAATGCGCACTTGTGGTGACATAAGTAATATAACTCTAACAGAATAGCTGTCCCAGGCAAATAAAACTAAGCATTAATAAGACATGGAAATAAACAATGTTGTGAAATGTAAGATTTTGACTGTTACATCTCCTTTACTGCTAAGCTAAATACCAGCAAGACAGAGGTTCCATCTGTGCTATTGTTGGTATTTTCAAACATTGTTAACTTTTCAAAGCTACTAGGAACAAGTTTTTTAGGATAAGGATAAGCTTATGGGTTTGGTAAACTCTGTGGAGGATAATATTTTAAAGAGTTTCACACACTGGGTTGTGAGGTTGTGAACAGAACTTTTGTAAAACCACAAAATATGAAGTGTCACTTTCAAGTATGTCTAGGATTTGTAACTACTGTAAGCTAACTAGTTTACGTCACAGCAGATATACACACTGTCTGATACATCCCTGACCGTTTTTAACACACACCACCACACACACACACACACCACACAATTAATTCTCCCTGCATGTGCCACCCACCTGCATGGAGGCCTGTAGATATGCACTATACTGAGATGACAAGGTCGTCTCTATAAGATGATTTCAGCACTCTCTTCTTTTTCCTATTTTTCACTTTTAATCTCCACCCACTGATTTGCCTGTCATGTCTCTTTGTCTTGGCATTGTGTGTGTGTGTGTGTGTGCATCGTGCGTGCCTGTGTGTGTGTGTGTGTGTGTGTGTTGTGTGTGTGTGTGTGTGTGTGTGTGTGTGTGTGTTGTTGGTGTGTGTGGTGTGGTGGTTGTTGTGTGCGTGCGTGCTGTGCTGTGTGTGTGTGTGTGTGTGTGTGTGTGTGTGTTGTCTGTTTCCTCCAGGGTGTTCAAGGTGTCCCTCTCTCTATAAACCCACAGCCTTTATCGGACCTTGATTGTCTTAGTGCCATACTGCCAAAAAGTCTGTTCTATTGAGCTTGTGTGCACCACACATTGGCAGCTGATCCATTAACCTGCTGCTAATCTACACACTGCAGGAACAAGTGGATTAGCGCCTGCCAGCCTCAACGGCCAATAGCATTTGACGGATAGTATCCCTCACTCAAACACATGCAAAGGCACACAAGTACACACTAACACACGTTTGTGCTGTAATGATATTATAGAGTATGCCCCCACATAAAATTTGATTTACCTATTATGACTCCAAGCTCTTTGTGTGTGTGTGTGTGTGTGTGTGTGTGTGTGTGTGTGTGTGTGTGGTGTGTGTGTGTGTGTGTGTGTGTGTGTGTGTGTGTGTGTGTGTGTGTGTGTGTGTGTGTGTGTGTGTGTGTGTGTGTGTGTGTGTGTGTGTGTGTGTGTGTGTGTGTGTGTGTGTGTGTGTGTGTGTGTGTGTGTGTGTGTGTGTGTTGTGTCTGTGTCTGTGTCTGTGTCTGTGTCTGTGTCTGTGTCTGTGTCTGTTTGTGTTGTGCATGTTAACACCTATTTCTTGTTTTCTTCCTGTCAGCGATACAGCCCATCTCAACAGTGTCAGCTGCTGAAAGCACCCAGCTACTTTCCGTCACCGGTATCACAGCTGAAAGGGCTTTTACTGCCATGCTAATGACATAAAGGACGGGGAGGCGGGGAGACACTGTCCCTGTGTGTCCCTGTTATCCCCATTAAACTCCCCAATGAGACAGCTTTATTAAGGCAGTGTGCGGTTTTATCATTTGGACTATTTGCAGCTCTCCATTCATTACATGGGGATCCCTGGAAGGTTGCATCCATTAAGACAGAAACCCAGGTACAAAGATACACACGAGGAGGCCGCCTTGTGCTTTAAACATTGTTGTGAAATTATGCAGAGAAACTGTGATACAAAGAAAGAAAGCAAAAGGTCTTAGTGTCCTTTATTCACTAGATGTAGATCTATAGCTTCTTCCCCATGAGGCTAAGAGTGTGCTGTTGGTTGAGCTATTTCTAAGAACACATCACCCACATTCAGTATTTGGTCCTGCTTTTAATCAAATTGCTATATTGGATCCATATTAGAGTTCAGAGTGCTCAACAAAGGGCACCAGAATGAAACGATCCATATGTCCTTTCAAATGTATTAATCAAGTGTGAAGAAAGCTGCTTGTGTGAGTTCAGACGTCTTCTCCTCTGTTCTTATCACTGAGAACTCTCTAGTAGGCACAACATCATAATGATTTAAGCAGACCCAAATAGATAAAGAAAATGGATTAGGAGATTTCCTCATGCATGAAAAAGAGCCCAGAGCGATATATTGCATTGAACGCATAAACTATCCTGTCAAGAATTTAAAGGCAGTAAATAAGGAAATGGCCACGTTATGGGAAATGTCATATTAAAATGAATGAGCATAAATGTCAAACTATTTTTTGAAATCACATAATCTTTGACTTTCCTTTCCAAACAGTTCCTGCTTTTAGCTGTGATACATTTTCATACAATAGTTCATGACTGAACTGCATGAAAAATATATCTCAAAAAAATATTATAATACACTTTGGAAAATGGTCAAAGGCAATGTTAAAGGTCCCATATTATGCTAAATGCACTTTTTAAATGTGTTCCAACATATCCATGCGTCCACGGTGTGCCTAGAGACTGCCAAAATATCAAAAAAAATAACAATCTCTCCTTTTCTCACTCTCCCCTTTTCTGAAACCCCCACCCCTCCCCCCAAAAACACTCCAGTCAGAATTATCCCCTTTTCTGACCTCACAAACCGTAAAGCCAGAAGCTTCCACTGTGCAGCCCACACCCCTATTTCTTATTGGTCCACGGCCCTGACAGACAAAGGGCGAGGCGTATCTGGCTTCGCTTCCGGACAGGGGGCGGGGGGAGCTCAAAGATTGTATATTTACGAGGGGACCTGCAACTCTTTTTTAAAAAATAGGCCATTGTGAGATTAGCTGAACATCAGCATAGTACAATAAATTATCTGAAAGTTTTTTTCAGCAAACAATTAAAGAAAAACGTATTAGGGACCACTAAGACCATATAATATGGTGTATAATAGAACCGAAAAGTGTATAATATGGGAGCTTTAAAAATTAAAAACATATAGGGGAAGGTGGGGTGAGTTGTGCAACTTTTTACTCAAAGTGATTTTAAAGTGAGGCCTTGACAGTTATGTCTCCATCTCAAATATGTACATATATTTCAGGATGTTGTGCATCCCTGGCAATAAAAACTTTGGATCTGGAATAAACTGTTTAAGAAATATAGCTTTCGGAAAAAAAGTTGTCTTGTCATTTGGAGAAAATAAGATGGGGTGAATTGTGCCAATTTATATATATCTCAAAAACTGTAATGCAAGACAGATCCATTAGACAATCACTTATTTAAGGTGTATTTAAAGTAAATAAAGTAAATAGTTGACAAAGATTGAAGGTACATTTTCTTAAACAAGGCCTAGCAGATCTAGGTGGTTTTGCCTGCAAAGCTCACAATGACAAAGTCACCATCATCATCTTTCTGGCCATCTGAACTCTCATCAGTGGTGTCGTTAAGTGGAATTGAGATGTCACTCTCTTCTGAGCTACTGTAGACAATCACTTTCTTTTGGTGACCAGCGTATACAGCCATGCCACTGGCACAACTCTCAGAAATGTACTTTGCACTAGTTGCTCCGTGCTTGTGGAACCAACTGCCACCTGACAAATGTGATTCCCCCTACATTTCTGCCTTTAAATCAAGGCTCAAAACCCATATGTACACCCTGGTGTTTCCTCCCCATTAACCTCTGCACTACTTACTTACCTCTGCACTACTATCTGTGTTTATGTGGATGTATGGGCTTTACGTCTTTTATTTTGGTTATTGTTATTTTACCTTCATTGTTTACCTACTGAATGCACTATGTACAGCACTTTGGACAGTGCAAACTGTCATAAATGTGCTTTTATAAATACATTTTACTTACTTACTTACTTACAACTCACCTAGGCACTTTGGCACAAATCACCCCATCCCCAGAATTTTGGATAATAGGCATGATGCAGCAATTTAGGGTTGACATTGTGCTAACTATATAGACTCAAAGTGTAGCATACCAAAGCACTAAAACATGTGTCAAATGTTTTCAAACGTGTCTATAATTGTTCAGACACAATAATCAAAAAACCTTGATCATGGAAATTTTACTTTGAAAGGCAAAACACAGTTTTTTTAGCTTAAATGTGCTTATATCTTATTCCTTGTGTCTCCCTTCTTTACAGGATGAGTCAAATGGATGGCTCTTCTTAAATATGTGGTCACATTTCCAATTTCTTCCACGGTTTTCTAGAAACAAGGGGTTTTGCAACTTCCAAAATGCACAACTCACCCCACTTTCCCCTATCATAGAATTACAGTAAAGGTTAAATACTGTATGCCAAAACTACCTCATTTCATCAAAACAGCTCTGTAGCACAGACAGTTTAAGTATTGTTAATATATATGTATATGGTAACACTCACTGTGCACTATATGGAATAAAATGTATAGAAAGTATATAATAATGTAAAGTATAATCAAACTATAACTGTGTAATTCATTATAATAACTTAACCTAACTATAACTGTATAAATCCATACTGTGTTGCATTGTTTTATATTTTCAGGTTAATGCTTTCTTTTAGTTTTCTTCTTCTTGTTTTTTTTTGTTTCAAATATTTAGTTTTTGTGATACATAATATATTTATAATATAACAATATGTAAAGATAATAAGCCTTGGCTTCTTCCTACACCCTTTTTCGGCCATTGTTACTTTTAAAAGTAAATGATTGATCTTGTTTGTATTATGTCTTTGTGGTCATGGACCGAAAATAAAAATGTTCTACTACTACTATACTACTATAGTGCCATCCTCACAGCAGTGCAGTTGAGCTTCTCTTCAACAGAAGCCCTTGAACACAGTCGGGCTCAGAGAGCTTTGAAGGATGCAAATCTCTCTAAAGTCAGAGAGGGGTTAGCGGCACGCTGATGTCTCGCTGCGGATTTATCCAGGATTTTGGGAATCTTGTAGAGAATGAAAGAGGATTTTCTGTCTGAGATTATATACGAGAATCAGAAACAGGGGACTGGAAAGTTAGACGTACCTGTCTTTTCTCTTTCGTCTTTCTCCCCTGCTTACGGCACTACAGAGTAGGAGAAAATAAACACATTTTATTTTTTAAATTGTACAAAACAAGAGAATACACACATTATAAAAGCTCTTAAGAGTCTTAATTTATGCAAGAAGCTGAAATGAATGCTTAACCTCTCTCTCATCTGAACAGTACACGAAGAACAACTATAGAAGTTCTGTGTGTGTGTGTGTGTGTGTGTGTGTGTGTGTGTGTGTGTGTGTGTGTGTGTGTGTGTGTGTGTGTGTGTGTGTGTGTGTGTGTGTGTGTGTGTGTGTGTGTGTGTGTGTGTGTGTGTGTGTGTGTGTGTGTGTGTGTGTGTGTGTGTGTGTGTGTGTGTGTGTGTGTGTCTGTGTGTCTGTGTGTCTGTGTGTCTGTGTGTCTGTGTGTCTGTGTGTCTGTGCTGTGTTGTGTTGTGTGTGTGTGTGTGTGTCTGTGTGTGTGTGTGAGCGACTGTCAACCCAAAATACGTAATACGACTAAATTGGAGCTGTTGGTTGAGCAGTGTGTCTAGCTTTGCACTGTGTGAGAAGCAGACTGAAGCCTGAGGGAATTGTTTATCCTGTTGTGTGGAGCCAACACGATAAAGGCTTTCTTTTAAGATGTAATGACCACGTTGGACCAACTGAATACAGTCACACACGCACAAAAGCCTGAATACAGAAGGACAGAAGCACAAATAAGCTTAAAACATCTTGAATAGTAATGTATCTTGACAGAGGCCTGTATTATACACGGTGAAAAGGCTTCCCAGGATTTTTAGGAAGATTTAAATTTTTGTACAAGAGAAACACCATATATAAGGTGTTGATTCATGAGTTTTAGAAGTGGAGGTTGGAAAGCTAACATGATGCTAATGGTGCTAATGCAAATCTGCAGACAGAAGACTTCACATGGCACTAATGGCTTGTGTTTTGGCTTGTATGAGAGAATCTAAACAACAAAGTTCATCAGGATATCAACTGGCTCAATACATTAACTTAAGGGATTGCACAAAAGTGTATTGCAAGGGAACAGCGATGAGATGGGGAAGAAACGAGCCAGTATAGACTCTTCAACCCAATGTTACAACCATGTATGTTGATTGTGATTTGCTCCAAAGAAAAAGTGCCTCTCCATGCTATTGTAAGGTAACTGGAGCAAACGTTTCCCACAGCTTATATACAATTAAATCCCTTGAGCAGTTTGTGTGAAATACGGCTACTGCAATAACACCTTTAATGATTAGCCAGAGGGTATGAAATAAGACTGCAGACCCCTATGGAATAACACAGATGGTGTGTTACTATACAGGCAGCATTAAATGACCTTTAGCCTCTGTCTCCACCACTGAGACATGGGGTCAGCTCATGGAAAATGCCAGGGCACAAGACAAGATTAATATTGCCTGGATGCGAGCACATAAACACGCACAGTATAGCACATACAGAGACACAAATCACCTCTGCAGCAGCAAGCAGCAAGGTGTGACTGAAATCCTCCGATTTAATTAAGAGCAGTCCGCTTTAGAGCTGCCATCTCGTTTAGCTCATTAGTCGGCAATATGAAATGCCAGGAGTTTAATTAGCCCGCCATTGTCAGGGACAGAGAGGGATCCCAGACTCATTTTCTCTCTGTGCTTATTGGTCACACTTAATATCATTAAGATCTACTAGGAATGGGATCTGAGTCCTTGGTAATAATCAGTGAGTTGTAGGAGAGTACAAGTTCATTTTCACTCGCTTAATGTGTTTTTAAGGACTGTGGGTTTTCAATTCTGGGTAATATCTGTTAATATTTGCATTGGTTTAACGTTCAATTGGAGTAACTTGATGTTGGTGATACATTTTGCTGATAGCTTTTACACCATGTGATATTAATAATCTAACCAAATGATTCACAAACCTCATTTAATAATGTACACAAGTTGGGACGCTATGTAAAACATATACAAGACGGATTGTGATCATTTTTTAATCCTTTTTCACACACAATCAAGTTGAAAACAATAAAAAAGGCAATAAAGTTAATATTTTACCCTATCGATTTAATTGTTTTTCATAAATATATGCTTATTCTGAATTTGATGCCAACAACACATTTAAAAAAAGTTTGGACAGGGGTATTAAAAGATTGGAAAAGCTGTAGAATTATCAATTATGTTTGGAACATTACTCACTTAAACATGTTAACTGGCATTGGTGTAAATATTGATGTCAACTTGGCCAATATTCAACAGCAGTGGGGGGAAATTATTAACATCAACTTAATTCAAATCAATTTTAACATTCAGAGTGACTAGAATAATCAAACTGCTCTTATGTGTGAAATCATGATCAAAAAAATCATGCTGCCATTCCCCGATTCTCTTTTTATGTGAACAGTCAAAGAAATGATCAGGTACTTTTTAATCAAGCTCTCCCAGGGAGGGGGCTGTTTAGAGCAGGGGCACAGGGAGGGGGTCTGGTAGGTTAAGCAGACAGGTAGAGGGGTCTGCAGTCTATTCTGCCGTTGGTAATTAGATTGATTAAGGCTGAGCTGAGGCTGCAGACACCACGACAGGGAGTGGGAAAGTGAGATGGATGATCCTCCGAGGCTGCAGCTACGAGATAGGAATGGTGAATGGAGCTCATCTCGGCTGTCTGTCTTTCTGCCTGCCTGTCTGCCTGTCTGCCTGCCTGTCTGTCTGACTGTCTGGCTGTCTCTCTGGCTGGCAGGTTGCTGTTGAGAGCAGAATTGTCCATTTGGCTGTAATCCCTTCTCCCTCCCCCAGTCTGTGCCTTCACTCAGCCGGCACAGATTCATTACCAACATGTCACTGAATAGTGTGCCTGTGAGTGTTTCTGATTGGTGGATTGACTCTTCCTATATGGTGTTTGTTTGCTTTGTATTTCTTGGTTGTATCACTGTTGTTTGTGTGTGAATGTGTGTGTGTGTGTGTGTGTGTGTGTGTGTGTGTGTGTGTGTGTGTGTGTGTGTGTGTGTGTGTGTGTGTGTGTGTGTGTGTGTGTGTGTGTGTGTGTGTGTTGTGTGTGTGTGTGTGTGTGTGTGTTCGTGTGTGTGTTCGTGTGTGTGTGTGTGTTGTGTGTGTGTGTGTTTTTGTGTGTGTGTGTGTGTGTGTGTGTGTGTTGTGTGTGTGTGTGTTGTTTGTGTGTTGTGTGTGTGTTGTGTGTGTGTGTGTGTGTGTGTGTGTGTGTGTGTGTGTGTGTGTGTGTGTGTGTGTGTGTGTGTGTGTGTGTGTGTGTGTGTGTGTGTGTGTGTGTGTGTGTGTGTGTGGTGGTGTGTGTGTGCGTGTGTGTGGTGCGTGGTGTGTGTGGCGTGCGTGCATGCGTGTGTGTGTGTGTGTGCGTGCGCGTGCGTGTGTGTGTTTGTGTGTGTGTATTTGAGAGAGAGGATAGTGAAAACAGCTTGTCACACACACACACACACACACAAACACACACACACACACACCCGTGCTCTGCTGAGATTGTGCGGTGAGCAGCACAGGTGTGCTCAGTGTGTGTCTATCACTCCCCCATGGAGTTAATGTTTGATCAGTGAGAGAATGAGAGCGGGCGAGAGATGAAGTATAACTCACTGTGATTACTTTGGCAGACCACAGCTTCCTCAGTCAATATCAGCTTTGTGAGCCGTGGCTGCTAGGTGATTTCCAGACCTTTGTGAGCTCACTGGGGAAATAGACATCCCACACAATGACATTTCAACCCAAAAAATAAGACACTGTCAACCGTCAAGGCATCGTATTGGTTACATGTCAGACACTGGGTTCAATGTGGGTTGCCATGGGAAACGGCTCTATTTAGCATGCAGTCTCTGTCTTTGGTGAGGGGGCCAAATGAAATGGCAATTAACTCAAACTCACTGCCCACTCAGGTACATTAGGGGTTAGGCAAAGCACACAGGAGCACAGGCAGGACTGATTGGAGGCTGAGTGGTGCAGCGTACACAAATAGATACAGCAAATTCTGTTCTGTTGATGCAAGCACATACAAGAGGAAGGGGGGGGGGGGGGGGGTATTGACGATTATGTACACCCAACAGAAACAACAGATATGACCTCTGGAAGAAGATTATCCAAGTTAATAACGATACATTTAGTTCTTTTTATTTGCTAAGCGCTTACATGTTGTTGACAGTAACAATGCTAACATGCTGATGTTAGGCAGGTAGCATTTTTAAGTCTAGAGTGCTGACATTGTGTGACTAGCACTAAACATAAAGAACAGCTGGGTTATTGGTATGTCATTCTTCATGGGATTTTGTTCATAAACAAATATTTTGGACAAAGAAAGAAAAGGATATATAGTAAGGGATTTGTAAACAAATGTCAAAAACAAAGATTAAAAGGCAAGGCAAGAGACATTAAAAGAGCAAAAGAGCAACAATTTTGATATATATTTGAGTAAAGTTAATTGACCATAGTTTGATCTCATCGTGACACAAGACAAAACGTCAGAGGATGAAGAGGAAGACGTTATAACTCTTCATCCCGAGGAAGATCTAAATACTGTATGTGGACGACATGACATGGCTATCCATCCAACAGTAGTAGGGACAGTTGGCTCTGAATCTGTACATTTCAACCTTATTGTGGCACCAGAGAAAAAGTAGGGACCACCGATGTCAATAGGAGACAATGAATGGGTGCACAAAACATCTTTTTCAAACAGCTTTATCTGCTACAGTCACAGCATGGCTAGATTTATTTTTGTAAATGAAAAAGTGTGATGTGTTGGGCCACTATAAGTAGACGGTTACAGTGGTAACAGCAGGACTGAGATGAATAAATGAGGACGTGCTGTCTGGAGGGCAGGCGGTGTGTTTTTATCCTGCCTCACTAACAGGAGAGGCATGATATCAATCTAAGTTTCTCCTATGAACTCTCACTCAATCACCTAGGTGTGTGTGTGTGTGTGTGTGTGTGTGTGTGTGTGTGTGTGTGTGTGTGTGTGTGTGTGTGTGTGTGTGTGTGTGTGTGTGTGTGTGTGTGTGTGTGTGTGTGTGTGTGTGTGTGTGTGTGTGTGTGTGTGTGTGTGTGTGTGTGTGTGTGTGTGCGCGTGCGTGCGTGCGTGTGTGTGTGTGTGTGTGAGAGAGAGAGATGATTAAAAAAACACCTCAGCCTTACATTCATCACTGGAATGAAATGCTGGACTGTGCTGAAC